>JACEGR010002543.1:0-126068 GCA_014170235.1 Listronotus bonariensis | reverse complement strand
CCAAAATTTTGTTATTAATTAGAGCCGTACGCAAAGGACAGCAATGGGGCCATCCCCCCAGCAGCCTAAAAAAGACCATTTAAAGATGGGTTGTTTGCTGAAGGTGGCAGAGTCCTTTTTTGGGTTATTGCTTTCCCCCACCCCGATGACAGTGCCTACTAAATAATTACGTAGATTTAATATTATCTAGATTTTAATCCGCGGTATGTATTAACTGAATACTAGATATAAAAAAGTGTCCAAATGTCAAAACATCCGAAACGTATTTTATTCGAGAAATGTATTCTTATGCCATCCCTATGGCTTTAAAAATGCATTATCATGGCATTATGTGTCTGGCGAAGCTTTCTGCTCGGTACTAACATCTATAAGGAACGCAGGGTGGCCGAACGCAATGCGCATCTTTATAAAAGGGTTTAGGTGCCGAGCGAGAGAGAATGGTCAAATTGCCAAAGTGCCAATACCAAAACAAAACAGAGTTCGAACTTAGATCCTAATTTAAATTATAATGCTAGGCACTTAGAGCCTAATTAAAGTTCATATAAATTGGACTTTTAATAAATATGTAAGTTTGTTGTACTAATTGATACATAAAACACTTTTTTCTGCATAAAAAGATCTTAATGTTATAATGGTATTTCTAATTAAAAAATAAACAAATATGAATATAAAGATGCCTTATTATTTTAATCTCAAATTCTTCCACATTTGGTTTTTGGTACTTAGACCTTTTTTATTTCCAGTATTTAACTATAATTTGTGATAGTAAATATCAAGTTACAGAAAAGTAAGAAAACACTTAAGATGGCAAAACATCTTTGTTATACCCTGTTTCGTTGCAAGCGATAGTAATAAATCATTTAATTTTATGGCAATTCGCTTTCTGTGTTAGTCCGAGTATAAATATTTTTCTTCAATTCTACCTGTAATGTACTGATAAAGCATCATAATTTTAGGCCGGCAGACTCCGCTCTAATATTCGTCAACCTCTTGGGTCAAATACAAAGGAATAACAGATGTTTACCTGTATTTACGTGGGAATAATGTGATAAAAACCTTGACAGTGGCGGTGCGCTTGAGTTTATTTTTGGGAACTTACCCTTTTTAAACAGTTTAGGTAAAATGAAAATCTTGTTTCTTTTATATGTGTAAAAAAATATTTTAAAATTTATAGTATATCAATATTGTACAGTTGGTATAATTATAGTTAATAATAACCATTTTAATAATACACATTAAAAATGCATAGTCAAAAAATAATTATTTAAAATATAATCTATACCTAATGAAATATGCTACATAATCTACATCTAGTTATTCACATTCTTCCATATCTGACATACTATCACTACTTGAGTCATATGAGTCTACTTGTATAATTAGAGGTTCAACAGTTGTATCTACTATTATATCCAAAGACCACATTTTATTTTCTATTTCTAATACATGTTCGACACAATTTGAAATAGTTGTTTTTATATCTACTAGTTTAAACGTAGTATTATTTCTGGCTACTTCACCTTTCACTTGTGCCCATCGCTTTTTTGGTGGAATTATACCTCCCTCTTTTTCTTGTTTAAAAGTTCTGTAAATTGTCGCTTTTTCCACCCCAGTCATCAACGCACATTTTTGAACACAATCGTCCACACTTAAATTAGAGTTTTGATCATTTCTAATACAGGGTGCGGCAGAATGGACTCCCACATTTTATCAGGCTAGAACATCGGTAATGGGAGTTGGACATTGGTGGGGATGGTCATGGTCACATTCGCTTGGGCAATTGATAAGGTTTGTTACTAGGCGCTATGTCTTGGTCTGGTGAACAACGTGGATTTGTTATTGAGCTATTATTCAAAAATGACGAATGTGTCACCGCGTCGAAAAGAGTATTTTGTACAAGCTTCCCGCCTCCGAATGCCTTTGTTCCAGACCGGAAAACAATTTTTAAATGGGTTGCTAACTTAAGGGCAACTGGTTCTTGACTTTCCTAAATCAAGACAGCGATCCGAGATGAAACTGCTGCTATTCCTCAAGACATAGCTTCATATTTTATAGTATACTTTTTATTTGCTACCCAAATGTGGGAGTCCATTCTGCCGCACCCTGTATAATCGAATACGTTTTTAACAATCTGCTTTTCAGTTAAATGGCCGAGACATGCGCGTTTCTGCGGAGTAGCCATTTTTACAATACTGTAATACTTTGAACAATACTCTAACAATTTATAACCACTCAGTTGCACATACGGAAAGATACTAAAATATATATAAAATTTATAATCCTTATTTAACGCAATTCGGTGTATTTTTACCTGTTCTTTGCCCAGAGACTGGTGCGCCTATGGTTTACAACCTTCTAACCGTCCAGAGACATTTTTATTGCTATCTCTTGCAAAAAAATAGAGTATCTTACCTTTATGATTTAAATATCTAGAAAAACCATACAGGATCACTTACCTAAAAAAAAAAGACAAAATAATTTAAACACATTTATCAGGTCGACAAAATCAGCTTCAGCAGCTGTCTCAGCTTAAATCGAATGTAATTTAAGCATTAGCCTATGTTTCTCTTACAAAAATATTATTTGTTATTAGGCATTATAAAGTACATTGTACAAGTCCAGTAGGTTGGGCCTTGTTTAAATTTTTTCTCACGATAGCTTTGAATAAGTAAAAAAATGCCAAATTAAAGCTCCTTATTTTAAAATTAACCCGGCTCCCACAACAGCCAAAGTGTTAAGTGAAATTAACATGGAAACAGTTATGTTATTACTTTGGAATTTTTTAAGTTAAAATCTATTGACACATAATAATTGAGGAGCTCCAAATCAAAACGCAGTTTTTGATAAAAAACAATTTTATGAATGTCTTACATTTTTTACTTTGCGTTTTGTTATTTATGTTTAAAAAGTCTTTTGGTTGAAATATATCATAATCTAAACATAAAATTAAACACATTTTGATTAAAAATAAAAATTTATAAATAGAAAACGCAAAGTTAAAATCGTAAGGTATTTTGAAAATTGTTTTATTAAAAACTGCGGTTTAATTAGGAGCTCTATACAGAACGTCTCTTGTGATTTTTGCTAACTTAATTGGTTCAAAAGTTACTCGGTGTGAAAATTATTAAACAATAATAAAAAACATTGAATATTGATGATCTTGACATCAAATAACTTTTAAACCAATTAAGTTGGCAAAAAATTATAAAAGATTTTCTTTGTAGAGCGTTAAATTTGCAACAAGAATTATCATGTGTCGATATGATCTATTTATTAGTGGATATCTTTAAAAAATCCACAATTATAACTAAACTTTTTTACAAGTAAGAAAATAATGACCCATTATTTCAAAAAAAATATATAAATATGAGAAAAAAGTTTATAAAAATATGAAAATTTTAAAACAAGATTATTACAAAAAAGGTTGATTTAGTCAAATACATTTTGTTGTAGTATTATGTTAAATCCTAAAATCTTTAAAGAAGTTTTTGGCCTAATGTTTTAATATGCATGTGGAGATACGTGTTGCATTCCCATGTATATGCAAAATTTCGTATTAACAAGTTAAACCACTAAAGAGTTGTTAATTGCACAACTGGGGGTCTTTCTTTATTCTTTTTTTTTTGAAAAATAGTGTAATTAATACTGATGGTGAGCGATAAGAATAATATGCTTACGCCCTACATTTAAAATTTCCGAAGATGATTAAAACATTTAATAATTTTTTGCGAAGAATTTAACTTAATTAAAATTATTTTAAAAATGCATGAAATAATGAGAAGATTGGCGTGACACGCAGAGCAACAGCATAATGAATTCAGAACAGAAATCAAGTCTTAAGACGTGATCGCAATACCTCAATTAATTGCAAAATATTTTTATCTTGTACGAACACACATCGGCCATGTAATTTAATGCCCAACTATTCATTATTTAATTTGCAACTATCCCGATACTTTAATTAATAACTAGATTTAACGTTAAAATTCTGACGTTATTTTTAATGGAAAGCTGAAACAATTATAAAGTCATTTATAATGTATGATAGAATTCTTACCTTATCAGGAAATTTTAATTAAATTATTAAATTTAATATTTAAAACATTAGTTAATAGAGTTAAGTAAATCATAAGAGTTTTACTATACCCACAAAAATGCCTGTGTGTTTTTTTTGTTGGGCATAAAACCTATAAAATAATATTTATAAATTAACACAAAAGCGTTTTAAAATATCTAATGCTGTGAAGAAAAAGTACATATTTCTGTGAAGAATATATTTTAGATATTAAATTAAAAGTAACTTATTTTTAAGAGCGTGTTTTTACAAACATAAGATTTCAAAATGCAACTTATTGAGTGCTTTTTTTTAAATAGTAATATTTTATTTTTATTAAATAAATCTTCTATATAATGTGATATTATGATATTATAATATATATACAGGATGTAACAAACTGTTTTTAGGAAAGTTTAAAGGCAAATTCTACAACAAAAAATATAAAGACAAAGTTGTGAAAATGCATTGTTTTCCATTTACAGGATGTTAAACTTGTAAAAACTGTTGTTTTTTTATTTTTAACAACCTTTACGAAATATTGTTTTAATTTTTCATCACTAAGTTAATTACATTTATTTAGTCCCGTGGCATTCTAAGCGACAACTAAAGGAAAATTTCGGCCAAAAAACGCCACTTATTAAGTAAATGTGTGTAAAGTTTTTGTGCTGTTTTGAGATGAGGCAAATAAAAATACAGCTTCTATGTTTTTTTTTCGTTTCATATTTAGTTTAAGGGAAAAAAATCCACTTAACTGCATGTTTTAAGACCATTAAGAAAGCATTTCGGGACCTCTTCTAAAAATTAGGTCATATTATTTTTATTAGCAATTATGTAACAACAACAATAAATAATTATTTAAATAGGGTTTATATCCAGTCAAGCAATGTTTACTAAAATAAATGTTTTCAAAATTTTACAGTTTTTTGATTATTTTAACACCTTGTATCTCAAAAACGAAAAATTTATAGGCCCATGTAAACTTATTTTTATATTTTTAATGGTAGAATCTGCCCTTAAATTTTTTTAACGTTCTGTATATTTTTAAATGCCCCTAACTGCGAATGTTATTGGCCTAAAGGTGAACACTTTGTAAACGTATTTTGGAATTCACGAAAAAGTTGTTTTTTTTGTCCCCCCTCCTTTGAATAAATTTTATTGCCAAATTTTACAAAAAATTGTCTATATTTTTGAAAAAATTGTAAAAATCTATTTTCTCAAATATGTTTTTAAGCGAGTTTTTCAGATGCCTCTAATTATAACAAAAAGACAGGTATTGTTGCAAAATTTTTATTTCGACGATAAAGATTGGTCAATAATAATAAAATAATGGGTGGTATAATCAGGGCCGTATTAACTGTTTGAGGCGCCCTACACTGAAAAAATATCCACTATATTCAAGAGTAATAATCTTGACTAAATGCAAGCTTACATTCATATATCCGCAATAACAACTAATCTTGTTCAAGAAAACATATACCCCTTTAATCAATATTAAAAATTTATTTAATTTAATTTTATATATTATTTAAATAAGTATAGCTATACTAGGCCGAATATTTTAGCTTTCTTAATATAAAACAAACTGGGCTTTATTTAAGTATAGTAATCTTTTAATGAAAATTGTAATTGCGATTTGCTTAAGAATAACTAAACTTGGAATAAGTATAAGAATTATTGCATTAATTATATGCAATTCTCAGGTTAAATCTAAATTATCTTTATTAAAGGATAATTATTTTTAATACAAACACTATTTTTGCTTAGATTTAAACTTCGATAAGTTTAAACAAAGCATTAAATATTATTGCAAATATTTTCATATCTTTATTTTTATTTTATTTATTTACAATATTTACAATATTTATTTATTTACAATATAATATAAAATATTTTATCATAGAACAATATCCATACAACTCAAAAGTATTTTAATACAACTAAACAATGTTATTTTAATGCACCTAGATGTAAAAACATCTGTATGTGCATAAGGTTATCCTAAAACCAAGCCATATTCCTAAAATTAAATATAACCTTAATTACTAAGTATAAAACTACAATATATTATACACCAATTATAAACACTTATTAATACATATGAAACAAACAACCCAACTATCTAGAACCAAACAACCCTTCAAATTGTTGACCATTATCACAAATGTATCGCTTACATAAGAATCTACTAATATCTTAGAATACATTTTGAGTTCCGCCCGGGAATTACATGGATTGACATAAAATAAATTAGAGCCAAAAAAAAATTAAAAAGTGTTTCACATTTTAAGACTGCTACAAAACTAAACTACAACATATTTTTAAAAATTTTAGTTTTTCGATATAATCAAAAGAGTCAGATTTTACAAAATAGTTTAGTCCTATAAGTCTTCCACCAGTCTTAGTATGTGACACAATTTTAAAAATTTTCTTGACTCCAATGTATTTTATATCAATCAATGTCATTACGGGAAGGACGCCCTGAATTTTATTTATGGTATGAACCCAGTTGCAAAAATAATTATTTGAAGTAAACAAAATAAAAACACATAATTTAATAATATTGCCCTAAATATTTAAAATGTACACTAAAAGTATAATACATTTTATATTGTTTTAACTAAAATATTGGAACTTAAAAAAAATATTAAAATTTACAAGATATATGATAAACTGGATACTACTCTTGTTTCATAAGACCTTCTTGGGACATTTTTCATATTTTCAACAAGTTTCAAGCAGTAAAGACAGATAGAAACTCTTTTTGTGTCAGGCACCTGAAATTAACAGAATGGTAAAAATATAATTTGTTTTGCTTTTAGTTTAATGCTAAATATACTACCTAAGCTATATAAGCAAAACCTTTCTAAAAAACATTAAAACATCCTTAGTTTTGTTCCCTGTACGAACTGAAAATACGAATACTTTTGGAAGAATTAAAAAAAAGCACCAAGAGATTTTAAAAATAATCTAACATAAAATAGAAGAGCCATGCCTTATAAATAAACAGTATTATACTTAAACACATTTCATAAAATTATAACCTGAATTCACTATTTCCCCCTTCTTTTGCACTCAATTCTTGAGTTTTCTGCTAAATTGGTACTTAATATTTAGTTTCCACCTCTAAAAACACCATTTTTCTATTTATTTTATCCATTTTTTCCATAAAATAATAAAGCTTCACTTTCAGTGGCAGTGACAATGACAGACTGCGATTAAAATGTTTGAAGTGAAGCTTTGCGATTTTATAGAAAAAAACGGTTAAAATAAATAGAAAAATGGGGTTATTAGAGGTGGAAATCAAATATTGTGTACCAATTTACCTTTCAATCAAGAATTGAGTGCAAAAGAAGGAGAGAAATAGTGAATTCAGGTTAGTTTTGGTTATCAAGTCTAAAGATGAATATTTCGAGAACGAAACGAGTCCGACTAAAAATTCTTTCACATTCGTGATCAGCGCCCACAAAACCCCGTATACCAAATTTCATTAAAATCGGCGATGCGTCCGGTTTGTAGATAATTACCAACAAATTTGTGCAAATACATTTGCCGTAAAAACGGATGTAATAAATAGTTCAGTCTAATTTGTACAAATGGCATGCACAAATCAACTTGTGCAAATTGCATGAGCGTGAAAACCCACCTTAAAAGCATATTCCTACCTATATAGATTTTTTAAAATTGTTTAAACACGTTTAGTTATTCTAACCTATAAAAGTATTTTGCACCTGATATAAAAAATGTTACTGTACTGTTACTTTGTGTACTTACCTTGAAAAATGGGGATTAAATCCATCATTTCCCATTCAGTGAGCAAATTTTCCAATTCCGTATTCAAATCGACATAAACATTCACACCCGCTATACAGATTAAAAGAAAAATGCACCGGCTCGGCTCCACTATCTCAAGTCTCGGACACATGAAAAATGGCGTAATCAAATCCCGCCGCAAAGCGCGTTGCTATTGGTCGAGGTGAGCGCCACCGCACCGCGTGTTGTTCGCGGCACTTTCAAATAGAATTACTGTCCAAGCAAGATGCTTAAACTCAATCCAAGAATAGCTAATATTAGGTCGATAATGTAGAGGTTTTAGGTAAAAGAAGTTACACTTGAGTAAATCCTAAAGCAAATAATTGGTTTAAGCCAGTCAAAATATTAAGCGAACTGTAGAAGTAATTAAAATAATATGAGTTTAAGAGTTATTTAAAAATAATAATTTTTCTTCATCCAAAATTTAACAAGTTCTTGATTAGATATAAAGCTACCTTGATTAAACAAATACTTATTTCGAATTTCAAAACGAGACATGTTTTTAAAAATAAGATTAGGTTTTCTTGTGTTAATATTGTTATTGTGGGCGCAAAAGGAGTTACAGGTGATACAAGATAATCCCGTCAAGAGTGGTTTTAGTTTTGGATATAAACTAGAATTTTTTTGTGTGTAGGCTACAATTCCCGGGACGCCTATTTTCCAAAAAAAAGGTCCTCTTCTTTCCACAAATTGAAAAAATTTCGCATTGGGCGTTTAAAAGTGACACGATGTATAGATAGTTTCCGTAATTTAGGTTATTTAAATAATAATAAAAAAAACAAACTGCAGGTACAACATTCCCAAAAAAATCTTTATTTAGTATCTATATTATACTTATTCAAGTAAAAAGGCAAACAAGAAATTATTCCTAATTTCCCGTAATCAATCAACCCTTTTTTAACACACCTAAATCCTCACAAAGACCATCAATCCATTCAGACAATAAATAAAAACTTATCGATTAAACCAATCGTAATCAATCAAGCCAAACAATGTGGTGACAATGGCAAGTGCAATTTGAACCCCTTGACTTGGCTTATAAAAGAAGCACCCCTTTAACGGGGCTATTTGAAAGCGTCTATAGCTCTCAGCACGTGACTGGAGATGGGTCCGATACAGCCTCTTGATGTCAGTTACAATCAGAACCCTTGGTTTTGCAAATTAGTTGAAGGAAAGAGTCGAAAAAATTGAGAAGTGTTCATTCAAAAAGGACATTTTCAGTTTTAAATAGTATTAGGTACTAGTATTTTAAAAAAACGCAAAATACATTTTCTGCTGCTTTCAGTAAGGAAGTTGTAATATATCATAACAAATTACTATTGAACTTTTCCGATTTTAATTAATACAAAAGTGATTTTCGCGCAGTGTAGAGAGTGGACAAAGCCCTGTATTATTTTAAAATGATTTAAATATGTAAATCAATAGAAATGTTAAAAGAGATTTCAAAATTAACATATAACGATTTTTGATATAATGTGAATAATATACAGTGTGGGCCAAATTAAACTTGCACACTTTTTAACTAATAATAGCTTTTTATATAATGCGCCCAGCTTTTTCATTTTTGAGCGGCTAATGGGTAGGTATGTTTTCTCTAGGTTTGCCAATTTTGGTTAAATAGATTTAAACAGGACTGGACTTTTTCCAAAATCATGCAATAAACTTCGTTGCAAAAAAATTAATTTTGTCTACAATTAGGCTAATACGTTTATTTTTAATTAATTTACTGTAAGTTTGGTCAGCATTCAACTCAGTACCCATGGTAACCTCACGTTTTTGATTTTTAAAGGACACTAAAAAAAGTTATTTTTTAAAATCAAGGGAAATGCATGCTTTATGGGGAGCATTATTTATCAAAAATAAATATAATTCCTAAATACTTCAATTGTTGAGAGATTTGTTTTAACCAAAGACAATTATAGTTTCACTAACTGAATCATTTCCCATAGTTTGTATACAAGAAAACGTATTAGCTTTATTGTAGCTAAATGAGATTTCTTTTGCAATGTTAAATGCAGTATATTGGAAAAAGTCTCGTCAGTCCTGTCTAAATCTATTTGACCAAAATTGGTAAACCTAGAGAAAACATATCTACCTATTAATTTAAATGAAAAGATGGGCGCAACAGATTAAAAGTTATTATTGGTTAAAAAGTGTGCAAGTTTAATTTGGCCCACCCTGTAAATTTCTTTTGAATGAGCACTCCCCAATTTGTATATGATCATTTTTCTTAAAAAAAAATAAAATTATACCCGAGATAGCCCTATCGTTAAAAAACCCTAAATTTATGATTTCATTGTTTTCTGTAAAAGCTATTTTACACATACAGATTGTTTTAACATTCACAACAAATCTTTTAAAGCAGTGGCTTAGCTACTTCGGGCTAGGTGGGGCAGTGCCCCAGGGCTCCAAGCTCAGGGGGCCACTTGCAGTTGAAAAAGGGCTCTCGGGGTCAGTACAGAAATAATACAAAAACAAATGCAATGAAAAAAAAAAAGAAAATAAAGGGTAGGACCTTTTTTAGGTCTTGGTTAGTACGAATAAATTTTTTTTTACTCTTTTAAGTTTTTTGGAGCCTCACTTTACTTTTTTGCCTCAGGGCCCCTGCTGCCTCAGCTGCGCCACTATTTTAAAGCCATATTTTTGAGGTCAAAATAGTCTTTTTCAACTTGTGTCCCCAAATATACCCCCTTGGAGCTACAGCCATCGTAAGTTTTGTAAAAGAACGATTATTTTGAACTGTACCTACATTTTTGCATTTAATCTTACAAAAATGTGTACACTTTATTACTTTAGGCAGTGTATGACATACGAGAAAAAATAAGTACTCCGTACGACTTGCATATTATACTTTTTCTACGACGATTAATATACTACTGATGGAAAACATTTTAAAACAATAAATTTATTGTTCCCAATTTGTGACAGATTATTTGTCAGTCATAACATACGGGATATTATAGCCTACTGTTATTTTTTTATGGAATGTGATTGATTTTATTATTAGTTGATTTTACATATCTATTAAAAAAAAATTCTACTATGTAACTAAAACATGGGGGCCAGGGGCAAATTGAGGGAGTTAGGGGTTTAGCCTCCCCAATATGGCGATTAGCCCCCCCAACATTATTGGACATTTAAAATGTATTGGTGTTTTTTGGCAAATATAGTCTGTAAGCTGGGGCTTAAGACCCCAAAAACCAGTGGCTAGTTGCGCCACTGATGGGGGCCCTAGCTAAAGAGTCGTATAGAAATTATCGTATTTATGCTCATTTAATGCACCTTATGACGGCCGTGGGTAATGCATGCGGGTAAAGCACAGGTAAAGGCCGTTTTCCAATGCTTAGAACAGAGACGGTTCAAAGCTTCTTTACTTTTTATTGATAGTATGAAATAAAACGTGGCCCGTAAAATATTAATTTTAGTTTTTCATGTTTTTTTTTTTAACTTAAGCTCACTCAAGTTGTATTTTTAATTTGTAGCCACTTGTACAATTTAAAATCAGAAACATTGTCGTCTTAAGTGTATTAATCTTTAATTTTATTTAACGTTTACCTTGATACGAATCTAAACAGACAGAGCACCATTTAAGCAGGTTTTGTGTGTACAAATATTTGTTCTTTGTATATTTTTTACCTGCTAGTGTTCAACACATTCAAATTTAATTGATAGAATCAAGCTAGCACGATGTGAACAGTGTCGTATTAAGCACTAGGCTGACTAGGCTTTAGCCAAGGGCGCCGTAAGACAGGAGAGATTTGGAAAAAGTATAGGGCGGGATAGGTTTTTTGGTCTTCAATTTGATTAGTGAATAGGGCGCCCTGGTATTAAAGTAGGCGCCACGCGCAGGGAAGGACCTTTTTTATCAGTAGGGTAGGGCGCCCTGGGATCAAAATAAAAGGTGCCACACAGTGAAGGCCCTTTTTTTGCTCTTTAAAACTTTTTTCCATTTTATTTAAATTGGCGCCGCAACATTCCAGCCTAGGGCGCCCCAAATAGTTAATACGGCCCTGAATGTGTACATATGCATGTAGTTTCTTGCAGAACTTTTAACTCTTAAAAAGTTAGAAACTCATTATCATAACAAGGCAAATACAAACTAATTCAAATACAAAACAACAACGACTAAACAAAATAATAAAAAAGATAAAAGTAAAATAAAACAGAGATTAGATTTATATCGAAAATAACAGGTTAGATAATGAGTTGTTAATTATATTATAAATGGATATTTTACATGACAAAAGAAAACTAGAAGCTTGTTAGTTTCTCATTTTTCTAATGGCTCTCAATTAGACTCTCGTTTGGAAAACAAGCACAATAACGAAACATCAAGATATGCATTTGTCGAAAACTTTTCTTTTTCTTTCCATTCGGCATAATTATTTTGTTTGTCATTTCAACCCTTGGTGGGCAATAAAACATATTATATAATGTTTTATAATATATTTTTTAATAATATTACTTTCTTGGGCTTCCATTGTCTTTATTTTTAGCTCATACACGGTGTTTCAAATGATATCTATCTCCAACCGTTTTCAAGTGATAACTAAAACTACTTACTCTTAAGAAACTACGATATGTAGAACCGAAGATTGTTTAATTTGTCACGGTTCAGTAATGGCTGCCAGATATTTGGTATAAGGCTGTCTAAATACATTCTTGTTGTTTCTGTAATCTTTATGAATAATTTTGGCCTTCGACTACTGTATGTTTTGACTATGCATGTTCGGCACTCCCAATGTTTTTTTATGTTCTTTTATTCTAATTTCCAGTGGTATTTTTGTTTCTTCAACGTATACTCCACCATATTCACAGGGAATCTGGTAGATACAGTTATTATTTGATGTGTTGTTGTCTGGTCTTGTCTTTGTAAGAATGCTCCTTAAAGTAGTCTGGGATTTAAATGATGTTTTGATGTTGTACTTGTTAGCAATTTTGCGGCTTATGCCTAGTAAGATGACAGTCTGTGACGAGTGTGGCCGACATTTTTAAGCATTAATCAAATTAAAAAATGGAAATTTTAAGTGCAATCGTATTTAAAAAGGTGTTGTGAGGCCTTGGGCAGTCGCCCACTTCTCCCACGCCTAGCAACGTCACTGTTTTAGAATATACCAAACCTTTTAAATTAAAAAAAAATAAACACGGTAATGCCAATGCCAAAAGCATTGGCATTAGCTGCTATGAGTCTGATAAAGTTAATCAGAGCTTGGTAAATACGACCGTTAAGCTAAGTATTTTAAAAAAAGTGTTGTTGCATAATATAAGAAATTTACAATTTTTTTTACCTTATCCCTAACTTTAAATTTTGACACAAAATTTAATTCTTTACAACATTTACTTATAGAATTTTGTCGTATTTTTAAAAATACAGGTACTTTACTCCTGGTCTTTATTCATATTTTTAGTTATATTGCCCATCGGAGTAAAATTTTGCATTTAATAGTTTTGGACCATGCGGCCAGTTTTCCCAACAGATCGTTTAAGATTTCCAAAATTTTTGGTCCAGTTGTCCTCTTGTAATACCTATCTTGGGACAAAGTGTATATTTTCAATACCGGGTATCAAAGAATTTATTAGACATGCCATAACTCCTTAAGTATTAGAAATAATAAAATAAGGCTTGGTATGGGTAAATAGTATAAAAAGAGGTAAGTTTTTGCATAATTTTTACCTCCCGGTAACTTGGTAACCCGGTTTGAACGGAAATATCTCCAATTTTAAATTTTTAAATGCATATTTCATCATTTTCGGATTTCTGGGACAATAGGCCCACTTGATTTTTATAGTCATTTTTAATATTGCATTTAGATGGTCATGATTGGACTCAAATTAATCTTATTAATTAATATGGATCCCAGGTGATGTTAGAAAAATGGAATCGAAAAGTTTTAGTGACTAGTATGAAAGATAGGAATAAAACAATTTGGCAAATTGACGTTTTCGTGTCTAACTATTATTATTTTTTTAAATAGTAACCCTTTTTACACAAGCACTTTTTGAAAAAGGATTATTTGGCGAATCTAACAATACCAATTTATTTGGGATCAGATTAGAAATAAGCACATAAATAAAGAATCACGGCCACCTAGATGCAATATTACAAATGACTTTCACAAAATCAAGTAGGTGAAAAACATTTAAAAATGTCAAATTTTATTAGGAATTGTCTAATAAATCTAAAAAGAATAAAATATACCAAGTTTTTTATATAAAAATTCAAAATTGTAACCATTTCCGGCTAAACTGGGAGTAACCGAAAAGTGGAAATATGCTAAAACTCCTCTCTTCACATATCATTTACCTATACCAAGTCTTATTTTTATACGTTCAATATTTTAGGAGTTATGGCTTATATGTAGATTCCTTGACACCCGGTATTCTGTAAAAAGCCAAATAATCTTTCTAATAAGATTTGTTGAACTTTTTTAATTTAATTTCGGCTCTTTTATCTTTTCGAATTATTTACCAACTTGGCAATTTATTAGATTTGGCCGAGCAATCTGGAGCCATAAAACGATTATTAAAGCCAAATTGGGTAGTTGTAGCCAAGTTAGCAATGAATGCATAATGTAGCAGTGTAATCATTGAAATCTAGTGATCTCAGAACGTGGGAGTCCATGAAAACTTTTCTATCCCCTTCAATATTATTTGCCAACTTTGCTATGGAAGGCACGCACCAATATATTTTAATAATTCTTCTTAGAAGTAAACCGCAAAAAATTAAATATAAAGAGAAAATATAAAAGTATCATATTAGTAAAATAAAATTATATGTACGACTATGATCGTCTCCATTTTTTGTTAAAAAATACAAATTTAAAATGTTTAATGTTTTACTGTTTGGGGCCACTTTAAAGTAAAAAAAACGTTATTTTTTTAACAAATCGGCTTATTAGTTTTCATAAGAATTAGAAATATTGACAAATGTGAAAAGCGTTGCCTTGTAAATCATGTAAAGAAAAAGTAGTGAACATTTAAAAGTTGTTTTAAAGTTATGATGGGCACCGACTTTGACGACGTAAATTATGGAAAATCGCCTTAAAGTTCTGAGCACTAAAAAATTGTAATGAAACGTTCATAAGAGTCATGGATATGGCGTGGTTATTTCTCGGCTGTATTTTCGTTTCTTTTGCGTCGATTCATCTAATTTTTTAGACAATATTTTGAAAATGTTTTCTATTCAGAACTCCCCTTAGGTAAAGACCAGTGCTGAAGCCTTTAAAAGAGGTTAAAAAGGATAAAAACTATTATAAAAGGTAAAAAATATAACAAAAATTAAAGCGATATAAGGTTGGGAAGGGGAGAGGGGGATTTTAAGTGTAAAATACGGCTTTTCTCGATTTCCGGCAGATCTACAATTCCTATGAAAAAGAAAAGTTAAATGACAAAGTTATAGGCAATAAAAAATCTACAACTTTTGCATTTATGCTTTTTTACGTAACCTTAATATGTATGTGAAAAATTTAAATAACCAATTTTTTGTTTTATTATTGTGAACACCTAGTATAAAAAAAGTATACATTTTGGGAATTTTAAAAATATACATTTTTGGGAATTTTATAATAAGTATACATTTTAATTAGTTTACTTAACATTGGGAAATTTGATACATAAAAATATACGTGAGGTGTCAAGGTCTTAAAAGTATAAATTAAACAATTTTCTAGGTTACTTTCATAATAATAAAATAAAAACATTAAACAAACTGGGTAGCGTAGAAATGCAAAACAAACATTGGAAAATTTGATATTTAAAGAAGAGAGAAAGAAATTAAAAGGGATTTTTCATGAGATAAGAAGTAGTTAGTAAAGTCAAGGATAAAGTTAAAGTTGTAGTTAAGCCCGTACGGGCTACCTCTAGTGGGGGTATGCGCGTACTTAAATTAATTAGTCAAATAAGTTAAGTTGGTTTTTAAAAAAATGCAAAGTTAGTTTTGATGGTCCACCGGTCTCATTGTCCCAAGAAGATAGTTCCATATGGCACGTTTGCCCAGTGACGTAAAGTGGTCCCTATGTATGTATTTCAAAATTCTACGTCACATATGGTGAAGGCGCCCCCGTTCCCAGTGACCTTTGTGAAACGTCGGTTATGGTAAGCTGTGCCCGCCCCAGTTCCAGTGCCCTTTGTGAAGCGATAGGAAAAGTCGCTCATGGTACGCCCTTCCTACCCCTCAGGGTATTTGTGGAAGAAAAGGCCATATATATGGTAAAGGCGTCCCGTTCCCCGAAGAAAAAATGTGTGGGAAATGACGAAGATGGGGAAAAATATGTTGCGTAGCGTAGCTGCAAGGAGGTAGCAGCGTAGCTATAAGAAAAGGAAGATAAGGTATATCTTCAGTTTTGAAATATGGCTAAATGGTGTTAGCCAGAGTTGTTGAAGAAGAATATGAAATAGTTATTTGCGTTGAAGTTGTTGTTTTACGTCGTGAAGACGGAGTTTAGAAGCAGCATGAGGCTGCATTAGCACTGGAAGCCGCAGCTCTAGTATGGGGAAGAGCTCTGAAGTATGGTCTTGAATGGTGGGGTACAATACTATCTAGCGGCCCTGAGGAAGCTCAGGATATGGGGAAATTGGCATGAAGTTGCAGTAACCTGACGTGAAGAAGAAAATGGGAGTGAAAGGAAGACAATGGTACGTGGAGAAGAAGTACGGGACAAATGGCCAATGGAACGCACCATCAAGAACATGGACAGGGAGGCAAGGTGGACCGGTACAGTTCGACAATGGAAGGACAATCTAGAACAGTATGTTATTTGTAATCGAGTGTTGTGTGATGTGTTTAGGTAAATCTGTGATATTTTTTTAATTAATTGTATTTTTTTTGGTGTTTACTTACTAGAAAAAAATAATTTTAATAATAATAATGATTTAATATGCAGAGAAAAGTAGCCTAAAAGTAAAATTTGATAATAACTCTTTTTTTAACCCACCGTATATGTAATATTAAGTTATGAAAGGGTCATTGTTTTGATGATATACAATATACGGAAAAGGTCAAGACCATTTCTAATAATGCTGAGCTAGCTAGTTTCAAATAAACATTTTTATTTACCAAGTCAGATGTTTTTGTATAGTACATATGTAGTAAAGTTAATGAGTAATAACACTATGTATTTAAAGTGTTCAATATAGGAGGTATAAAATTTAGGCCACTTTCCTCTAAAAAATAATCTTAACCGTTACAACTATATTTAAATAAAACTACTTAAAAAAAAATCTCAAATTTAGAAATTATTCTGTTAACAATAGAAAAAAATTTAACTTTTTTTTATGATCAATGACAAATCTTTTATTTTTTAGAAAAAAAAGTCAAATCAATTAATTATTTTTTGGATTAAAGGCTATTTGTACATTTTTTTGTTTACATTTATTGAAAAAAATCTTAGATAAAACTTTTTTGATGTTTTTAAAACTTTGGAAAGTTAAGATTATTTACGTTAATTTACATAATAGGTTAAACATTGTTAGATTTTTTAAATTTTTGTAAGCTATATGGAACTATCGTTTTCGGTAATATTGCTAATTTTTTTTAAAGGGTTTAAAGTAAATTTGGCTCATTTCTAATAGCGTTGTGGGTCCAACGCTTTCAAGAAGGGGGCATATGTGAACACCTAGTATAAAAAAGTATACATTTTGGAAATTTTAAAAATATACATTTTTGGGAATTTTATAATAAGTATACATTTTAATTAGTTTACTTAACATTGGGAAATTTGCTACATAAAAATATACGTGAGGTGTCAAGGTCTTAAAAGTATAAATTAAACAATTTTCTAGGTTACTTTCATAATAATAAAATAAAAACATTAAACAAACTGGGTAGCGTAGAAATGCAAAACAAACATTGGAAAATTTGATATTTAAAGAAGAGAGAAAGAAATTAAAAGGGATTTTTATGAGATAAGAAGTAGTTAGTAAAGTCAAGCATAAAGTTAAAGTTGTAGTTAAGCCCGTACGGGCTACCTCTATAGTGGGGGTATGCCCGTACTTAAATTAGTTAGTCAAATAAGTTAAGTTGGTTTTTAAAAAAATGCAAAGTTAGTTTTGGTGGTCCACCGGTCTATGGTCCAGAAGATAGTTCCATAGGTACATTTGCCCAGTGACGTAAAGTGGCCCTATATATGTAAATCCAAAATTATACGTATCTTTTACAAAACATAAATTATTTTTACAAAATTTGTTAAAAACGTACCTTTGTTATACAGGTACACTGTAATTTGTTTGCTTTAAAATATTTATTTTTTACATTATTTTTACTTAATATCAAAAAAGTACCCTTATTTTTATTTGAAAATTTACATGTAAAAATATCGGCATTTTGAAAAAAGTCGATGGTTTGTTCGTTCAAATCTTTACTTTGTGATGGTGTAAAAAAATATACATTACAATGGGAAATATTCTCAGTAAATGCAAAAAACCCGGCTCCCATTTTTTTTAATCATTATTAGACTATCGTCGATAGTTTTTGAAATTAAAAAAAATATATATATAGTACTTAGGATGAAACTTATTGAAGAATGTAAAGAAAGTAACAAAAATGAAAGGGAAAATAAATTAAGGCAACATGAGGGTGGGAAGTGGAAGTGGGTAAAAAACAGGTTTTCTCGATTTCCGGAAAAACTACAAGTCCTATGAAAATGCATTTTTCTGAGAAAATTTACCGTGGCAATGTATATTTTTGTACATTATCAGAGAGTAGAAATTTTAACAAACAAAAAGCCCAACGACTTTTTTAAAAGGTCGATATTTTGACACGTGAATTATTGATTGAAAATAAGGATACTTTTTCACTATTAAGGCAAAAAAATATGTAAAAATAAATATTTTTAATACAAAAAATACAGTATATTGACGACAAGTCAAATTAAAATTGTCTACTTTTGATGTTTAGCGCATTTTAAAAACTGGTAATTATTTAGACGTACAGCAAACTTAAAACAAAAAGCTTATAAAATAAATACATTACCGTTGGTGTAGTTTGTCTGTTTCTTTAATCGGCCCTAACATGGTTTAATCAAATGTAACAGATTTGGTGTAATAAGGGTGAATTGGGGTTACGCATCAGCTCGGAATAGAGTTCGCGTGATACTCGGACATTTCGTTAGCTAAAATAACGATCTTTGATTAAAATACATTATCAAAAAACGTGAACAAACTGGAAATCATCACTAAATTCGTTGCACGCACGGCGCTGTGTAGGCGTATTCGAGAGCATTATATTTTCTTTGCTTTGTTAACAGTATTTTTAGAAAGTAAGTTCACTTACCCTTAAAAGATTGTATACAGTCTGTCCTAAATATGAATGTGTGTAAAAATGCGATTATAAATTTCCTGCGCCCAATTTAAGCAATGTAATGTCTTTTCACTTAGCCAAAAAAACATAATCGTTTGTCCAAATGTTTTTTTTTAATATTAAGCCGCCAAAGATGCAACAATTCGCCAAACATACGTCCAAACTAACCAACCTGTTTGCGCGTTCCTTTGACGCCAAAACCGACAAGCTCTGAATCACGTGAATTTCGTCCACGTCCGCGCTATGTGGCGGGGTATGCGCGTGGAGCGGCACGGCGAATTGTTGCAACTCTGAACGTGGCTTCAGAATTGTATATTTTTCTGAATAATCGGTTAGGGTGTTTTCTAGGATGCAGATTAATATCTTTTTACGTTTTTGATGTAAGATGTAGAAGGAGTCCTGCCTGCTCTCCATTGCTAATTTCTAAAATGTCACTTTTTTGCCTCCGCATACAAGGTGTCACACAAAATCACTTGAACCCTAAACAAGATACAAAAATAAACTTAAAATAAAACATGCTTACTCGGATATACTCGTTTTATTGGCAAAACTAGTTAGTATACAAGGTGTCTTAAAAACCTATTTTCATTGCCAAGAAGGTTTTTTTAATGAGACACAACTGCATATTTTATCAAATTTTGACTTTGTATTAAATTCTACATTAAAAATATGTAACACACTGTACGTCAATAATTTTTGGTTTTTGAGATATTAACAGCATGTTAATACTTAATACCAGTACAAAGGGTTAAAAAAAAATATTTTTGTTCTAATTATTAAAAAAATATGTCACTGTCAAAGTGACAAATAGTATACCAAAATGTTATTAATTACTTTCCATTGCTAAAACTACTAATAAGTATGTCAGCTATTTAGTTTATTTTAGACACAAACAACACTGGCCGGTTCTTGGGTTAAGTAAGTAAATATGCATCTAAAATTAACTAAATAGCTAACTTACCCATTAGTAGTTCTGACAGTGGAGGATAATTGATTACATATTATTAAATTATTTGTCACTCTGATAGTGACAAAATTATTTAAAAATAAATAAAACCAAAATATTATTTTCTTTGTTTACTTTTAATCGTTAAAGCAATAATTGAAGAATAGTCTTTTATACATTTTTAATGTAGAATTTAATACAGAGTAAAAATTTGTTAAAATATACAGGGTGTTCCATCCTTGACAGTAAAAATTCTGTTTTTGAGACACCTTGTTCATTAAGTGGTTCTGTCAATAAAAAGATTGTATGTACATTAACATGTCTTATATTAAGTTTATTATTGTATCTTGTACAGAGGCGAAATTATTTCGTGTTTAAGTGGCGTGAGGACATCCTGTATTTTACTGACTGCAAAGACAAAACGTCGTATCTGCTAAAATTTTTTTTTTAGGTTTTAGTTGTTTATAATATTTAGAAATATTTTATCAATATGCCAAGACACGTTATCGTCGTATCTTGAATAGAAATAACGATCTTTAAATTTTTATTTTTATATTTGCAGATACAACGCGACGGGACATCTTGTTATTTTACTAAAGGCGTTTTTTTTAATATAAAGTTATTGATACTATTGTTGCATGGGGGCCAAGAGTACCTTTATAAAACACGTCACTTTGAATCACCTTAAGAACTATTAAAAAAGCAATAAATTGCAGAAATATTAACTATAATTAGTAACATCTTTATTCTGGAGAAAAGCCAAATAATATTTTGTTTCAATAATTATTGGTTAAGGATTTCCTCTATTTAAAAAAAATAGTGACTAATAATACAAATAATTTTTTTATGTTTTCTGATTTTTACCAGGGACAGAGTGCTGTGCGCTTGAACAAATAAAAGTTGATTGACCCAAATATTAATTTTTATTGTAGTTCTTTTTGCTAAAAATTAAGTATTTATTTATATTCTACCAAAAAAAGACCAATATGATAATGTTTATTTTTTTATTACGAGGAAAGTCATAAATATCGCCTCGTTGAATAACCCTGTACAAAATTCATAATTAGGCTGGAGTTCTACGGAATCCTAAAAACAACCTAATGACCTAGAAACAATTTAAAACCTGTATTTTACATTTTTTACTTAATAAATTAAAAAACATATTACTTAAAAGCGTACAATACACATCGAATTTAAATGTTATAGATATTTAAATATTACGTTGGTATATTAAAAGCTATATTTTAACATATTTTTTGATGCTAAAACAATTAAAAGTAATTAGCTCACAGTAGCGTTTCATGTCATAAATTACCGACAAAATGCCATAATTAAAAATCAATAACGTTTAAAGTGCCACTTAGCAAATATAATTTAACGTTATAAGAACACCTATATTTCATTTCTAGATATGTTTGTTCGTTTCCTCAATTGCAAAAATAAAGATAATTTGCGCTAAGAGATCACGAAAAGCCAATTAGAATAATGCAAAAATTCACGTATATTGTTACTTTCCTGTGTAAAAGTTCAAGGTTCCCGGGTAATTATCGATATCCAATTAAAGAAATGCGACACATAGTGTTTCTACAATTTGCAGTTTCCTTCTAACATGCAAAAGTAAATAATGTGAATAAAAGTGTAATTGCGACAATTAGTCAAA
This sequence comes from Listronotus bonariensis, assembly GCA_014170235.1. Lineage (NCBI taxonomy): Eukaryota > Metazoa > Arthropoda > Insecta > Coleoptera > Curculionidae > Listronotus > Listronotus bonariensis. The sequence goes on along the minus strand of JACEGR010002543.1, from coordinate 104,299 downwards.
ATTATTTTAGATATTTAAGTAATTAGGTAACTTATGATATCTCCATCATTACAAACACAGCTGTACAGGGTTTTCATTTAGATTTTGCCACTTACTTTTAACTATAACTAGAAAGGATAGAAAAAAAACCTCTTGTATAGATCCTTTCAAGGATGTTCAATGTTTCGTCCACATAATGGCACGTCTTATTGTGACATACATTACACCAAATAAAAAAAAATACGTTTTAAATTTGACGTTAGAATATTTATTAAACTGTTTTATTTGATTTATAAATTTTTAAACTTATGGAAATTAAGATATTTGTAACTTACATTAAATACTACACTTACGGGTAATACAGTTTACCTTCTTTTTCTCCATATCCATTTGAAAATACTTTACCATCTTTAAAAAAAGAGCTTATTTGGCTTCTCTATATCGTTGCGGTATATTTTTTCAACGACAACGTATATTAACTAAACTAACACTTCACAGTAATCGTATATTAAAATCACAAAAGGGCACTTTTTATTTAAAATTGTTTTGAACAACTTACGCTGCACGAATAATTTGTGTTCACAATGTTGCAGGTTAAATTCACGTTCACAGTACATCAAAATATGTAGCTCTGGATTGTCGGTTAGTTCTAAACATACGTACTGAACACTTATAATTCTCCTATTTACTTATCTTTTACATAAAAATTATTGAAAATATTTGAGATGTCTAAAGTCTCAAAAAATGATTCTGATAGCTATTGACATTTGATTGCTTAGTAACGATTTATTTCAGACTTTCGTCAATGACATAATTTTTTTGTCACTCTTAGTATAGACAACATGAAGCGAAAACAACAATGTATGACGAAACATTGAACATCCTTAAAAAGATACATATAAAAGTTCCATACTTTTTATCTTTTCTCTTTTGCGCATAACAAAAGAAACAAATGAACATCAAACATTCAAGAAAAATGAAAAGATAAATTGTTTTTAAATGAAACGCTCTGTATATTATGTCACCATTAAAAAGCTCTTTTAAAAGCTTGCAAAAGTCATTTTTCTTAAAGCATTATGGATTTAAATACAGAAATTATCAGTGGGTTTATCTTTTTCACGAGGGTGGGTATCCAAAACTTTTAAAAATTCTATTTTGATGTTATCAAAATAATTTATCTTAAATTTTATAAATAAAATTATATAATAAAAAAAATAAAAATGACAACAAATTGTACTATTGCATTTTTATCGATTACAGACGTTATTCTAAAAAAATCCCAAATGACATTTTGCTGAAAAATGAAAAATTAAAGGTAGTTTACCCCTGACAGAAAATACCGTTTTTGAATATTTTGTGAACCCTGTATACAGTGTTCAAAATCTTCTCTTCGTGAATCATGTGTTTTTAAAAGCAAAGTATCAAATTTGTTTTTCAAAAAATAATATATTTTTAATCATTTGTGCTAACTATTTATTAATAAAGAACTGCTAGAGTTTTAGAATTAAAGCTCCTATTATGTATTTTTACTTATAAATTGACCATTGACCATGCATAAAAAAATTTTATTTTTTTTTCGCAAAAATTGCATGTCGGACGAAAAAACCTCACGAAATCAAATTTGCTTTAACATGAACGGGAATTAAAAAAATAGTTTTTATTTTACGAAGAAGCAGTGGCTTAAATAATATTTTTATAAAATATTTAGTTTACGTTCCTGTACGGACGCCACTGGTTAAACAGAAAAATATGTTTTATTCAAAAATGGCTTTTTCAGAAGATGATGTGTGCTAAATGATAAAGAAGCGATTTTCTAAAGATTTTAACACCCTGTAGCTCAAAATTTAAGGGAACATCGCTTAATTGAAACTTTTTTTTAAATCACTTTTAAGGATTAACACCTTTAAGGATCAGCATCTTATTCTGTAACACTCTATATATCGAGTATTTTGCGATATTCGAAAAGTGTATTTTTTTTAAATAAATTAATAAAATAAAGATTTCTTTTTGTCACCTTATTTCCCAAAAACAATATCATTTTTTAAATTTAAGAGTTTAAAACCATTACTATGTAAATTAATGTTACATCTATAAATTCATATTAAGATAATAAATTCCATTCTAACCAGATTGAAAGTTAATTAGAATATTTAATTGGCTCCTGGCATAACATATTATAAATTTTCTAAGAAAATGAGTAATTGCAATTTTATAAGATATCTGTAATATGTAATATCGCTAATCACCTGTATATTTTCTAAGTCTGTAGTGGCAAAGAGATATGATAATTGTTTTCCGGCAGTTGGTACGCCTCCGTTTCATTTGATATGTCCGCCTCTATGTCGGTTACAGTTAGAATTTGTTGATTATTAGAGTTTTATGTTGGAAAATACGCTTGATTTGATATCAGATTTTGTTTAGATATACATTTATTTTATATTATAGGCTGTTAAAGAGAAACTGTGATATATACTTAGCATCAAATGTCGATAGAATTGCGATAATATCTTTATACCAGTTAAGTACAGTATAAGTTTTTTCGCCACAGCAAACATAATAAGATTTTTGAGGCAAAATTTGTAGTACCCAAAAGCAATTGCTGGGATTAAGCCTTGTCGAAACAACTTTTCCAGTTAAATTTTTTTCTGGGTGTTTGATTTTTCAAGAATGTCCCGCTTTTTGGCGGACTGGCGGTAATAAACACAAGGGTTTTTTGCGAAGGTAATGACCTATTTTTTAAGTTTTTGGGAGACGAAAAATTAGGTTTAGGGGAAACCCGGGTAAAGTGAACACCCCGGGCAAAGCGAATAGTTCTCATTATGTCCAAACTATTCGTTTGACATCAACCTCGCGGTCAGAGAAACTTTTGGCTATCATGTCTCAATAAGTGGCAAACACTTAAGCGAGAGGCCGAGTTGCGCAGCGTCTTGACAACGATAAATTGTGTTTTCGATAAATAATTTTCAATATTTCAAGGGAAGTGCTTTGAGGATATTTTTTATATTATTTATTTGTCATCCTTGGGCGTACTATAGTTCTATTGTATGTAAAAGTAGCTTCTTATAATATACTAATTATAAAATTAAAATCAACAGTTTTTGCAAGATTTGGCCTAACCTCAAAAATGGCAGTGTTGAGCAAAGTGAATAGGGCAAAGTGGATATGGTATCCACTTTACCCGGGTTTGAAAATATTTAATTGCAGATTATAAAACTCATATTTTGTTGAAGATGGTGAATAAATACAAAAGCAAAACTAATCAAGACCATTAATTTGGGTAAATCTGGAGAGTTAGTGAAGGGTACTGATAAAAAGTATGGGATGGCTGATTCAACTCTCTACAGACTAGTCATGAGTAGTGTCGTTACTCCAAAATTTGGCTGATTTCGTACCATTTGCAGTGAAGATTAAGAGACGAAGCTAAAGGTCAATCTCAAAATCATAGACTTCTATATATAAAAGAAGAGCAAAAGCAAAAGTTTGAGAAAAATAAAGTAAGAAATATTACTTAAAAACTAAATGTAGAATCAAAAAACATTTTTAGACTAATTGCTAAAGAAGTAACAACCAAAAAAGTTGTGAAGATAGAATATGATTTTTGCGGTGAAATATATATTAAAGAAGATAATCCAATTCAAGATTCGTCGTCGTGCATGTCTAAAATGGTGTCATGAACAATGCTCCGCTTTGGAAGGCAACGAAGACAATACCTATCTGTGATAACCGCCATTCTTAATTTTTAAGATATTACCTTTAAACGTGAATTTAAGTTTTTTTACTGTATTAAGTTTTGTTTCAAAATATAATTTTTAGATTTGTGTAATTAGATGATGGTAATTCACTTTACCCAGGCAGCATATTCACTTTACCCAGAAGTCTGGGCAAAGTGAATTATATGATACATTTTTGAATTTTATTTTTAGTTACTTATTGTTTTACTTGTGAACTTAATTAAGTACAAAATATGTAGACGCAATTAATAAAGATTGATTTGTAGTATTTATTTTGTTGCTATCTCTTATACCTTTCTTGATAAAGTCTTAAACATCTTAAGGTATTCACTTTACCCGGACTTCCCCTATCAATTTATTAGCCGATTTATCGTTTCCCATTGAAATATTTCAGCAAAGGTAAGGACCTTTTAAAAACATATAAGGAAAAAAGGATTTTTCTCCATCTTGTATCATTTTTTCCCATTTGTCCCGCTTTCTAAGATTAAAAATGTGGTCACTTTATATTATCAAAGTATAAGGAAAAGGTTAAAAAAAAGTTGGCCCTGAAATTTCTATCTGACTTTGATGTCTGATCTAGTTATTGTAAAACAGGTAAACAAAGCGTGAAATGTTCCCATTAAAAAACATCAAATTGTTTTAAAAATTATGTTCTTAATAAAATATAAATATTTGGAATTTGCAAGAATATCCACAAATTAGCTAGACGTTACCCAAAAGTGAAGTTAAGAACTAGTTCAGAGATCAAAATGTTAGCCAGGAACCATTTATAGGACAATAAGTGACTATGAAGAAGGTACACCTTTCATTAATTTGCTGAAAACTGACACTTAATAGGTTGAAAAACGAATCTTTAATCAAAGGCTAAGCCGCAGGATAGGGGTCAAACTGCGCAGAGAACTTTGTCCCCAGAAATAACATACTTTTACAAAAAATAAGGAAGTGTATATTTAAAATTGTCCTTTTCTCATATGGGTGTTGTACCCATACATTTCACCATTCCCCCATGCATCTACGTAGAAGCCGCCACTGATTATGTACCCAGAGAAAATATCCAACCCCTCCCCTCCAAAGCTCGGCCTCTTGAAGAATTATATACCTAGTTGTAATCTGTTAAAAAGTTTTTGAAAGTATATCCATAACCCAAAATGACAAATAATTGCGGGAAGGCATTAAAAAAAAACAGCAAGTAGACCCTAATTATGGATGATAGGACAAATATTTACTAAATTGCGTGCTATATAGGACTACATTCCACTATTATTTTTGTAGACTCTTTTATAATCTTAGTCATAGGCTTACTGTTATTAAAAGATGTATCTACATATGGTGAAAGTACGATTCTTTTAATTAAATTTTTGTGAGCTGAACACTAGCACGTAGATATTCGACTAGGAACCCCTGCCGTGCGGTGATTCAAGTAAAATATCTCATATTAAATCATCATTTGTTCACTGCATTTTGTAGCTTTTTTATCTTTATATTATTCAGGAAATATTAAAGAAACAAATTCATTAATATTTCTGCCCAAGCCATAGATTTCTCGTTTCGTTTTGTTTCTCTGCCAATATGGCAACATCGAAAAAGAAGAAAACGTGTTTCGGTCGTCGGCGGTTACCGGTTGGGCAGCTGGTCAGACAGACTCGGCGTGCAGCTATTTTTTAATTGGCCAGTGTGGGAGGCCGTATCAACCTCACTAAGAATAAAAAATCATCAGGAATTAGAGTTTTATGACATTATTAAAGTCGGATTTTGTGATTAAAATGTAAGTCTTTTTAACCAAATTTCATTTAGATCTAATGCCGCCGCCACACAATGGGCCAACTACGAGAAACTTTGGCAAACACCATTATGTGGATGAGTAGTTCGTCTACATTCGTCTTGATTGGCCCAACTTTACTCGAGTCCGCTTGCTTACAAATAGTTTGCCAAATGTTTCGACAAATAGTTCGGCCATTAGTTCGCCAAATGTGTGGCGGCAGCATATATCGTACGTCATTGCGTGTTTTAACAAGGGGCTAATTATCTTAATGTTTTATCACGAAAATGCAAGATCAAAAATTTGATTTTTTTATGGCCTACTTGTTGGAGATTAATTTTAAAAAAATAGCTTGATAAAAAATTTTGGACATTTTATATTTTTTAATCTAAAAATGAGACACGGGACCAACACCAAATAAACACCTAATACTATTGGCCCAAAGAGAAACACTAGTGAAAGTCAAAACTTTTAAATGCAAATCCTCCATTCGTATTTTTTTTCGTGAATTTGATTAAATAATATCAAATTTTATAAAATTATCTATATTATTCAAAAACTAGTAGACTTTCAAATGCCTCTATTTACAAGAAAAAGGCAGATAAATTGGCGAAATTTAAGATTTATCAATAAAATTTTGATTGATTGAAAGTTTTGATTTTCTCTGTGGGGCTAACCAAAAACTAACTTTTTTCGCAAATTCAAAAATATTTTTTTACCAAAGTGTTCCTTTTAGCATCAATAGCATCTGGTATAAATTTGGTATGGTTCCCATGGCTCAGTTTTAAGATAAACTAATTTGACAATCCTAGTTGCGCCCCTGATTTTGGACATCACCAGGGTTTAGCCCGTCATCCCTTGCCCCCTTAAATATGTTTATCTTTTTAAGGACAATAAATACGTTAATTAGATATCATTTTTGGGTACACGCCAAGTTTATATTAAATATATAATATTAAAAACCCAAAAATTTCAAAAATTAAAAATAAGTAAATAAAAACTAAAGTATAAACTGGAATGCTTCAAGTATTTTAGCAAAGGAAACTTGTTCTAAAAAACGCAAAATTAAAGAAAGTGCATACATATTATTAAATAAAGATAAATTTTTAGCATCAATATCTGTTAATTTAAATAACACATGGTTAACTTTGCTAGATGCTGAAGTCTCTTCAGGAAAACTCAAAATCAACTAACTTACAACTTTTTTGTATTATAAATAATAAATACACCAGCAACCAGTTATGTACGTCACTATGACACTAACCAAACAAACATATTTGACATTTATTGTCAAAGGTTTTCAGAATTTCCTTAACAAAAAGCGAAAAAATTTTAATTTTTAAACCTAAATATTAGTTAATTTTAAAAAATTTATTTTAATTTATATTTTAGTAAGATCTAATGAAAAAATGTAGCCACTACTCAATATAAACGACTTTTTTACACAACTTGTATGGCTTTAGCTCGAGGTGTTATTTACATGTTTACCCATAGCAAAAAAGAGACCTATTTTGCCCACGAAAAAGGAATTTTAAATTATTTCTCTAAAATAATGGGCTTATTCTTAGTTGCATAGGCGAAATTAGGGATGGGGACAAGAGTAGGGGGTTTGTCCCCGAGACCGTGATTAGCCCTCCAAAATTATTGAACATTTAAAGTATACTAGTGTTTTTCCAAAAATATACTCTATAAACAGGGGCTTAAGCACCCTCAAAAATATAGGCGAGTTGCGCCACTGGTTAGTTGCTTTCCAGCAATCGATGTACCTACATATCACTCATTATTGGTCCTTCAAGCCGGATGACACTACATTTTAAACCCTTCATAAGTTTTTTAAGCCAATAGAAAGGTTGGGAAATATACAATATGCAAATACTCCACCCTCTCCTAGCCTTAGAACCTACCGTACACGACACACTGAAAACCAAAGTAGCTTTTTATCTAATGAACTCCGGAAAATACTAAAATCCAATACACTTTTAAACGCGTGTTCAGTATAAGAAGGGCGCTGTCCTAATCCGGCTATGAGCTTCCCTAAAAGAGATCTTGGTGGGCGTGTCGAGGAGAATAAATCAGAAACCGCATCGCGAATGCCCGACTACGACTCTCCATTCCCGATTCTCCCCATTTCTTCGTGCCCGAAGGAATCGAGAATCGTATGTTGTCAGTAAAAGCTGGAAGGCTGTTAAGAGTCTTTATTAAACAGGAATTTTCGGGGTTAAAACATACACACGTCAGTTTAAGTGGCTATATTCATTGTGTGGTGGAAGTAATTTTCTTTTATATACGTAATATTAATTTTACTTATACTAAATATATATTATTTACCCCAATATTTTACTTATGGTAAAAAAATAACGAATACTTAACGAAAATAAGTAGTATTATTGACAGGCAGTCAAAATTATAATACAAAAATGAAAACGGAAAACCTCCTAACTGCTAAACGTTTTTCCTTCGATGCTAATTAAGTTAACCAACTGCAGACCGGTTGTAAATAATTTGGTTATTATCAGTACGGTGTAGGCGATAACAATGGCGAATAATCTTGAGTAGTAGCGTTTTTGAAGAAGAACTGTAGTTTGGGGTGTTACATTTTGGGCCATTTAAATGAAGTAAATGCTTATATTTGTTTAAATTTTACACTCCTGTATCTTAAAACATAGACCAAGTTTTTTTAAATTTTTTATTTTTAAAATCTTTTAAGGATTTACACTTTTAAAGAATAGCATCTTACTCTGAAACACCCTGTATAGTTTACACCTATCCAGACAGGAAGTGCATCTTTGAAATTCGGATATCGTAAAGACGGCCGCTTAAATTAACTTTGATTACGTATACCATTTCTAAATAAAATATGCTAAAAAATAAGACATTTTCTCTAAAAGGTAAATACAGAATTAAAAGTTATTTCGTTTTTAATTTGTGCATCTTTTAGAGACACCCTGTATATAAAATGAAGTTTGTTATTATTTTGTTTAATTAAAAAGAAAAATTTAAGGGGTATATTACATCACAACCGGTGAAAAATCACAAAATCCACCTGAATAAATTGCACAGTGTGCAGTACAATGCATATCTCGCAGGCAAATTATTATTTCACGCAAAAGGCTTCTGTCTAGGCAAATGCCTTCTGCCTGGGCAAATAGTGTATTTTCCTTATTAAATGCTAATTGCCTAGGAAAATGCTATTTGCCTAGTCAGTTAGCATTTAATTCTGCCTAAGCAATTTTTAGACAAATGGAAATAGAAATATTTGCCTAACCAGACGGTCATGCAAAACTGTAACATTGGAGAGGGGGTCATGGTTAGTTCTGGTAAGTTAGTAAGTTTTTTAGTTTTTTAATAAAGCAAAATAATTCGAAAAAAATTTCGGATAATTCGAGAAATTTCGAATAATTCGAATTTTTTTCGAATTATTACGAATTATTGTAGTAATCGCGAATTTTCGAGGATATTGAATTTAGGATTTGTTATGCGTAATATTTAAATATAAATTTGACAAATAATATCATTTTATATGAACCAAAAAATTTAATTAGATAAATTAAACAATTATTATGAAAATAAACTACAAATTCTTGTTCAAAAATAATAAATATGAAACTGAATCTGGTGATAACGAAGTTCGTTTATCAGATACAATATCACCAGCAGTAGAGAACAATCGTTCACTTTCAGCAGAAGTACAAGGTATACATATATAGTATGGTATATGTATATAGTAAGCAAATGCACAGTATTTAAAACTTAAAATTGACCAGGTTTTTTGTGCACTATACAGGGTGAAACAAAAATTTGTAAATAAAACAACGTTCTTCTCAAGAACAATATGTTTTTAATTAAATATTTTAAATAAAAAAGAGTATTCTGAAATTTTTTAATTCCTATTTATAGGATGTTTAGGTATATCCGGCCAACAAAAGTAAGGTTAAAATGTAAGGTATACATATACATATAAACTTTTTTGGGCGTTTAAAAAAATACCCGTAATACAATGTGTTTAAAATGTTGAAAATTATTGTATTTTGCATATTCATCATACAGGGTATTTCATAAATCTGTTACTAAACTTGAAAAATAATTTATCTTTTGCATTTTATACTTTCAAAAATTTTATAATAAAAATATAAAAAAGAGGATTTTATTTTATATATATTTTATATTAAAATTAAAAATTGAGCAATTGTCTTCTTCAGATAATTAATTTTTAATCAAAAAGGATATTATGGGTCAGTAGAATATTTTGATGCCCGATGTTATGGAATCTCAATTGGGTAAAATAAAGAATCCATTCATATTTTAAAAAATTAGTGAATAGTTCGCATTATTCGTGAAATATTCAAAAATTTTCGAATTATTTGTCGAATTTCGAATAATTCGAAAATTCGAATTATTCGATTCGAATCGAATATTAATATTCGATTCGATTCGATCGATATTCGCACACCCCTAGTATTGAATTAAATATAAATTAAAAATAAGTTTTTTACAGTAAAGTAATAAAAAAATAATTGCTTGAAATGGTTCATTAAGAGTCATTAAAGAAACCAAAACCGGACGTTTTGCTATAACAACATATCAACGCAAACGTGCATAAAATCTGGGATCAACGCAAGTTGCCCCGTCCGCGTGGACATCGCAAACCCATGTGATGGGCAAATTACTGTGATCAAGCCTGCTTCTTTCATTGCCAGTGCCGTCAATCCATCCATCATATCCGTTAATCGTTTTTCGATAAATAGATCGAAATTGCATACAGATTTCTGTTGATTATTGTTATTAGGCCGGATATTGGGTTAAAAGTTCATTAGACCCAGCGCCGTTTGTTAACGCATTTTGTTTAATTAATAATTATTCGAGATGGTGTTACGGGGTTCGTTTTATAAAATTAAGAAGTGTTCATTCATTAGTTTTTGGTTTTTTTAAAATCTTTTTTATCATTTCTATCGATTTAAATTTTAAAATCAATACAGGGCTTTGTGAAAAATCAATATCAAAGTATGAAAATCGATCAAAACTAGACATGACCATCGCTTGAAACATGGCCACATTGCTGAAAATCACTTATGTATTAAGCCCCATATAGACGAATGTAATGCAACCTGCAATGTAACATGCAACGCAACCAGATTTGCTCGTTCGGACGGTTGCGCGTAATGCGCGCGCCATCCACCATTCACCCAAGTGTCGGTTTTTTGCGCGAACACAAGGGCGTTCAATGTAAGTTCGCAGTATCTGTTTGGACTAGCGGTGGGCGTAACAGTGATTTTTTAATATCGGTGATCGCTGCTGCTGCTATCTAAAAGTAGCTGCTACTGAAAACTGTGATATTATCACTCTTTATGGAAACATGCTAAATTTTCATAAATATAGTCATTAGAGATTAGATTAAATTAGAATAGGGCCGGGATAACCCATACACTGAAGCCGCTCGGCTTATTGTGCGCCCTGTCTTATTACGTCTGGGTAATGTAAGCCAGCCGGGACCTACAGCTTAACGTGGGTTCCGAACCACGGTATTATGAGCGACAACTTAAGACCTCGTCCCGACCCAGGGGGCACTACTGAACCTACCAACTGAGTAGGGTCCGCATGTCTACGGTTGCGCAGGACACTGCAAAGTGTGTTCCGGCGCCCTGGTCCTTTGGTGGCCTTCAGCGTCGATACAATCACTAAATTTCTGACTAACTTATAAATAAGTATTTGGCCTCAGCAGGATTCGAACCCACCTCACGTCCGTTGTGCGCTCAACGACTTAACGCCTTACACGCTAAGTAAAAAAAATATAGTTATAGTCAACCTTGTTAAAATGGAATGAATATATAATTTTTAAATACATTTTTTCATTTAATATACATATAATTTAATTATTGCTTTCCATTAGCATATAAGTAAATGTATTAAAAAAACGAACATTAAACGAAGTATATCAAATACCTTATTTTTTTATAACCATTTATAGCTTTGAATATATTTTTTAGGAAACCCATTCGCGATAGATTTATTAACAAATCAAATTGATAAAAAAAATAGTTCTCATCCGGTGAGCAAGCCAATTTGCATCCCGTTTCACTAACGTAAACATGCATAATCACCATAAACATAAACCAAAGAGGTTAGAATTACTAAATCGCAATCACAATCAATGATCTAAAAATTAAAAGGATTGCTAATAGAAAATGATTCCCATATATTTTCAATAGACCTGCGCACGAAATTTTTACCCCACACTGGGAGAATTGCTGTACACCTTTGCACATGCGCAGTTTTTATAAAAGTTAGCATTTTTCATTTAAAACCCAATATAGTGTTGGCAACATTGACAAAATTTGCAGTATTTTAATAAATATAGTGGTTGCAACACTGAAAACGTTTACCTATACAGTGACAGGACCACACTCATCCTAATTTAATTTATTATTTTGGTATTTCCCGATCATAAAATCCAGGTAAAATTGACGCCGACGGCCGCCCAAATCCAATCTCCCATTTACGGTCGACCGTTATCAGGTATAGTTATTTGGTATTTGGTATTTCATTTGTGCGTTGTGAGTAATTCTTGGTGTTTTTTTTAAACTTTTGTTTAATTTAAGTTTTGCATAACCAAAACTAAATAATGAGTTAGTAGCAAATTTTCTGTTTCAAATAATACTCTTGAATTATTCTTGACCAAAAGGCCACATCCAGCACGTAGTGCAGAAAAGTATATTGGCGCCCCTTAAGGCATGTTGAATTGTGTTTTTTTTAAGGTAGGTAGGAGGGTGCTTGATATAAGGCAAAAACGAAACTTTAGAAGTCATATTTATTTGTAGACTTAAATATCATAATGAAACTAACAAGATAAAATCAAAATAAAATAAATTAAATTAAACTATCCTTGTTTACACCCATTTTAAAGCATTTTATTAATTAATGGGGTACATACACATTGTTTGTAAAATACTAGAAAATAACGCAAAACACATCTTTTTTAGAAAAAAATAACAGAAATATTTCCTAATTACTAATTAATATTTCTACATATACAGCGTATCTACTTAAGTTCCTTATGTATATATTTTTTTCATTATTTTCACGAAAAAAGTTATTCTTTATAAAAAGTTCTGCATGGCCTAAAATCAAAAATGCAATCATTATCAGATATTAGTTTTTTTAGAGTGGTTTTAGTTTTGAATTACAGGGTGTTTTTTTAAAAACTATTGTTTTTTGATCATAACATCATAACTTTTATACCAAGTCAAATGTTTTTTAAAAATTTGTGGGGTGCCTTCCCGAGTTAGAAGACATTTGTTGGCATACAAGAAAAATAATAATTTTTACCAGTGTCGTCCATGAGAGGTCTAAGTTAAATATTTTTTAATTGAAAAAATGGTACGCCACTGCATTCTTTTTAAATAACAAAAATTTTTAAATTTAAAGCAAGAACCGTGCATCAAATAAAAAACAGGAGATCAAATTTGTTCCAAAGCAAAAGGAAATTTTAAAAGATATTTTTTTATGCAGTGGCGTACTATTTTTTATTAAAAAATATTTCTTTAAACATCTCATGAAAGACACTGATATTTTTTTTCTTGTATGCCAAAAATGTCTTTTGGTGCACAGGAGGCGTCCCCCAATTTATTTAAAAATAAACAATTTTTTTAAATTCTTTAATTCTCTGTAGTTCAGAAACTAAGACGTTTAGGACATATGTTCATATAAAGTTTTTTTCTTATTTTTTATTATAGAACTAGCTATGATTCCCGGCTTCGCCCGGGTGTTGATATGAGACCCAAATAATTGAATTATACGGTATTTCGTTCACTACAAAATAAATTTAATTAATTTTATAGCGTCAACAACACGTGGTTATTATGCTGTTAAAATGTAGCTTATATGACACGTTCGTAGATTTACCATAGCAGCGCCATCTATTGATTACTTACTCAACCCAGTCGAACAGACAAATAATTAGCAATAAATTAAAATTGCGACTATAATTTGAGATTTAAACTATCCTATCTCTCAAGTTGGATCGAACTGCACATGGTGTGAGAATTTTATTATAATCGGTTAAGTGGTTTAGGAGTCCATTGAGGACAAACATTGTGACACGAGATTTATATATATTAAGATAGTCCTTAAAGTTTGTCGGATAAGTTATAAAACACTCTGTATTTTATATATTATGGAATATTTTTATAAGGAAAAAATCTTTAGGATTAAAAATAACCTTTAAAAATTGGAAGTTCGGGGCCTGTCCAGTTGGACCGTATAGAGATGCATACGCGCGGAACCATGGAAGTACCTATAAAAAGCGATAGATCCCCCACAGCCCGACGATGGGTAAGAGAGGGAAGCCTTTCTGTAAGTAAATCATCATTAATAAGACGAATAGCTTTTCTTTGAATAGAATCCAAAATGCTTAGGGTTGTGGGGAAAGCCATGTCCCAGATATGAAAACAATACTCCAAGGGAGGTTCATTTTCAGTTTTTTTTTTTTTTTATGAGGTAATGATGAAAATTTTGGTTTGTACAAGAGTGCATCTCTATGTTGAAATGTAAAATGTAAAGAAAGTATAAGAACTGTTAAAACAGCAAGAAGTTACATAAACGCTTTTTAACGCAGAAAAAATGTTTTAAAAAGGTTTTTTTCTAAAAAAACAAATAGCATATTTGAAACCTATTTTGAAACCTAAACATCTTTTTATAAAAAATTTCTATGCTATGAAAAATAAATGTTCTTTTTTTTTTCCTGAGAAATATTCATATTTTTTGACATACCTCCTATACCACTGCATAAACTTTACCTACATCTGATCATTACATTTTGGGTTTTAGAATATGCCGAACAATGGAAAAAAAAGCTATTGTAGTAGCGATATTTATCGAAATTTTGCTGTTGCAAATTCATTAATTACCTACATCGCTAAAATTTATACCATGAAAAAATTCTTGTTCAATGATGAAGTTTTTGACTCTGGGTTTTGGCGCCCCTAAAGGATGGCGCCCGTGTGTCCTACACACTTTGCACACATGGTAGCGGGGGCCCTGACCAAAGGAAATGTAAGTGATGTGTAATAAAATATTGTAAAATCATTAAATATACGTGTAATTACGTGTTTGTATCCCGAGTAAATTTTTTTAAAACATTTTTCCCACAGGAAAAAAGTAATTTTAGTATGTACCTGTCAACAGGGATAAAATATTACATTTTTTTCCCGTCACGGAAATTACATACTTGCTAACTGCCTTAATACTTAATCCTGACTTATTTTTTTTTTATTTTAAAAATCAAAATAAAACACTTATGAACTAAATCTGCCGCCCCCTAAAAATTTGCTGCCCTAGGCTCCAGCCTACTCAACCTGCTGGTAAATTCAACACTTTGTAGTGCACCGAAAAAAGTACTTTATTTTCATTATATATAAAAATAACAATTTTTTTTAACAATCGTAGAAAATGGACTATTAAAGAAATTCTTTACTCTTGACTTTATAACACTAGAAATAATGCTACAATATTTGATGGATCTTACAAGTAACTTCCTAAGATTTAAGAAATTACATTCCAAAGATTTTATTACCCATTATTATCCTTGGAAGGCGTGCCGCTTTAAAATTTATTAAAATGATTGTTTATTATAAGACAATAAAATAGCTCACTGGAATCTAAGAACACCATTCTTAAATTGACTGGTCAGAGATCAATAACAGGTCAAACGGTAATAATAATTTTACGTAACGGGATAACGGGGAATTTTATATCGCCATTGGCTACGAGCTAGTTAAAAAAATATATAAAGTTGTAATACTGAGGCGTATAAAAAGAAGCCGATTAAAAATTATAAAATAATAGGTATAATAAAAGATTTTCAAGTTAAAATGTTTGCAATATTTTACTACTTATAACTATTAAAAGTTACATTAAGCTAATATCTAGCTTTGTATAATATTATACAGGGTGTTTTCCAACTACCGAACAACAAAACTTTAAATGGTGCTTCTTTATGTATTTTTATGAAAAAAGTAGCTATTATTATATGTCCGAAGTTAATCAATTTGGTTTAAGTTTGGTACAGTTATTTCAATTTTAGGCGCTTATTATGCTCTAACTGGTGTAAAATTATTGGGATCAGTGGCGTCTTAGGGGGCACTATAGAAAATATTTATAAGAATAAAAAAACTTCGCCATTGTATAGTTTTGTCTTTCACAATTAAGCTAACCAGAACTAGAAAATACAACTTTTTATGAGTTTATGTAGTTTCTTTGTATCTAGCTTCGTTTTAGAGAAAACAAATTGAAGCCACTCTACTGAATTCTAGGAAGTAGGTATCCATAAACAACTTAAAGTAAAAATTAAAAATTAAAAAATGACAATTTTGTACTTACAGTAAATGAGCAAAACTACCAACTTCTGATCAAATACACGCCTTAACTTGACTTTAAGGTAGTATTTTAATTTTCTCTAATTATTTTCTATATGGATTCATTTTGAAATAAGTTGAAGTTTATTTAGTGTTTGTCTCAAAAACTAAGCGAAAAAAGCTTAAAAAGTTGTATCTTTAGTTGCTTAGTCGGAAAACAACAAGAAAAATCGGAGGCGCACCTTCTTTCTTATTAATATTGGCTGTGGTCAGTGGCGGATTTACATATTTGCCGCCCGTAGGCCAATAATTTTTGCCCCTAATATTAATTTTTTATGGTCCAAAATTTTTGAGGATCAAAAAAGGTCATTACTTCCATTTGTCTACTTCTAACAGTGTTTCTAAATCGAAATAAACAATTAATGAAGTAAATCTGCCGCACTAGGTTCCAGCCTACTTAGCCTGCTGGTAAATCCAACACTGGCTGTGGTGTCCTCTGAGACGCCACTGTACCCAATAATTTTAATATATTTAGGGCTTAATGGGCGCCTAACTCCTTTAAATAGCTTTACCAAATTTCAACAAAATTGTCGTAGAACTTGAAATATTTATAACATATCGATTTTTTTAACTTTAACGCCCTGTATCTCAGAAACGTAGCAACTCCGAACATATGTATGTTTAAAGCAACTTTTTCTTAACGACATAAGAAAATACTACTTGCAGTTTTGTATCGTAGTTAGTAAACATCCTGTATTTAAAAAGAAAATGCAATATTTTAAAAATATAATAAAACCCAGTGTCGTCTCGTGGATTGTCTAACAAGGAAGGATCAACAAATAAAAGAAAAAAATATCGCACATCCTACATGATGACACAGGATGTTGTTACCATAATTTTAAGAGAAACTAATAAACATTTGACAGTATATATAAAATAATAAATTAATATTTTTTTCAATATTACAACCTCAAAATCACTTCCGGTTTAACCGAAAGTACCATAAACTTTCTTATTTTAAATACAAGTGCTTACTTTTTCTGCACTTGCATTACTTTTAACTGTTTTCGAGTGTTAAAATACACCACATCAACACTTACTGTAACAACACTAATATAATATTCGGTGATAAATTTACTTTATTATAGAATGACGTAAGAATAACACCATAACGAGGTGTTTAAATCACACTGTACCTTGGAGGAGAAATAACACCAACCCACTATGGGATAGAAATTACATTTTTTGACTAATATAACTTAAAATGAGGTGCTTATTTTATATTATTATAAATTTACAACCCCTTAACATTATAATTTTTTATTGTACAAAATAAACTAAAATATCAGCTAATTTGGTTAATTCGGTAGTTTTCTAATCAGTGATCGGATGGATGATTATTATCTAATATGATATACAGGGTACGACAATAAGTATGATTTTTTTTAATGGAACACTCTGTATATTATATCATCACCAAAAAAATATTTTAAAAAGCTTTAAAAAATACTACATTTAATATGTCTATTTCAATTAGTTTCGGAAATATGACCATCCAAATCTGACGACATTTTTTTAATTATCCTTTGAAGCGTAATAAAGTTACATCTCCCCAACCTTCTCTATTTTTTAATAAAATAAATAAAAACACTGTTTTGTTGGGTAGATTCTGTAGAAGCCGTATCTTTCATCAGAATGCTTTTGTCTTTTAAGATATACAGTGTAGGACAAAAAATATTTATTTTTTTGAATGGAAAACCTTGTAAATTATAAAAAACTTCTATCTGTCCTTACACTCAGAGGTAGCAAAAAGTAGCAAGGCAATTTTTAGTACAAAAACTGATAATGAAAATGGTGAAAAAATCTTTGACAAAAGTAGCGAGACTTCGCGAGACTTTGCATCGGAAACACAACAATAGCTCTTATTATTTAAATTCTTTTACTTTTTTTAGTAACCTAGGCTATTAATTTTCTTAGTAGATTAAATGTTATATATTTATGTTTGCTTGGGCAAAAATAATATAAATTATTGCAAATTATTTGACAAAGCTAAAACACTTTTCATTTAATACTTAATTATTTTTAGTTGTATGATTTCCATTTATTCTTAAAATACCTTTTCAAGTTTCTTATTAACCTAATAGAAGTCGTCAAATCCTCTTATAAATTTGTGTACATGTAGTTTGGAGTATCTACTTTTAAATACACAGCATGAGCCATTAAAATTTCAAAGTTGCTTTTTGGCCAAAATAATGGATTTCTATCCCATAGTGCAACGCGAAGTGGGTCGCAAGTAGGATTTTCAAATTATTTTATTTAAAAAGTCACCCACACCAAATACTCGCTTACTGGATGCTATTGGCCTCAAGAGGAATACCTTGGTCAAGAAAATTAATAATTTTTTGGTTAGCCTCCCGTTCCAGAGAAAATCAAAAGCTTCAAAAGCAAACATGTGCTGCTCGCTGTGCTTATTTGTCAGGAAAATTTAAAGACTGTTTGGAAAAAAATATTAAATATTTTTAAAAAATCGATTTAGCTGCTTGTATAATACTGTAGCTTCCTTTAAAACAGAAATATACGACTAAACACCTTCTCATTAGGGTGTTTTAGGACCCAATCAACAAAAATACACACACACATGTTATGACGCGTGCCCATCAAAATTAATGAACTTGACACAAGAAGTGGTGGATATAATAAAGGATCGTGTCGTTTGCGAGGTGACATCGGGCACACCCCCGCTCGTGCGTTTCCATGGACACCAGAGGGCGTGTCCGTTGCACACCTGGCTGTCACCCCATGGTCGACTGTCATTCCTGCTAAGGCCGTTAGGTCTTGGTCGAGCTGATAAGAATTTCAAAGGTGTTTGTTTTTAATTGGATAATATGTCAGAAAGATATTTTCAGAAATCGTTAGAGAAATATTTCAAGAAACTATGGAACCAGTTTGGATTTAACAAGAAAATTTATGGGAAAAATAACGTATACAGGGTTTTTAATAATATTTTAACACCTACCTACAACAATACTTCTTATATAAAAATTTTATAGCTTTTTATTTATTATCTTTTAACCATAAATATCACATTTCGCTTCGTTGATAGAAAAGTGACATAAGTCAAAATTACTTATTTTTCAGTAGGACGGTTTTAAAATTCTAAAGTAAACACAGCATCAAGTTAAGTATGAAAAATGTTTTATTTAACTTTTTCTGTATGTTACAATTCAGAGTTATAATATATTCTTTTAAACGGTTTAACGTTTAATTGAAATATTCAGGCACGCGCTTGTGGCGGCTTCGGTTGTATCGGCAAGCGTCGATCTCCGGAGTTAAGCAGTAAAATGCGCGCCCATAATTTGGATGGGTGACCGGCACTAGCGGTGTTTTGGGCAACGGCACACGGTGTTCTGCTCGGGGATGCGGACCGAGCAACAACCATCCAAGTTATGGAATGAATGGTGTGTGAATGGGAAGGAGTAGGGGTCAAGGTACAATAAGCCTTCAGGCTGCAGTGCACCACCTAGGGGGTCGTCGGACCTGGGTGGGATGACCCCGAAAGGGTGAAAAAAACCATAAATACCACATTTCGCTTCGTTGATAGAAAAGTGACATAAGTCAAAATTACTTATAATATATTCTTTTAAACGGTTTAACGTTTAATTGAAATATTCAAAACTACACTCTATATAAAAGGAAAATTCAAGCCCTTATTCAAGTTGTGACACTTTTTTATAAAAACTAAGCATTGGTTTTCCTTTTAATGTCGGTTTTAATTTAAGTATTATTATAGAAAAACTGCGTGTTAAAATATAAGTTTACGAAAATCCAAGCTCTAATATAAAAAAAACAAATGAGAAATACATTAACAAAATCAGTTAACTTAACCTATATTATTTTAATAACTTTTATGCTTATAAATTCTTATAAAATTCAGCGTGGCAAATAGGAATGTGTTTTTTTTTCAGAAGTTCCAATAAACCCTTTTTCTTTTTATCAGTGATTTTTATTCTATTCTGGTACAATTTCTCTAAATCAAAGTTGTCATAGTTTATGGATAGTCTAGGTCTTTTTATTTGTAGCTCACTGAAGTTATCTTCGGCATAGGAAGTCTTATAAAGGATTGTAAATGGAGCTTTTTCTCTCAATTTTAATTACTTTCATGCAGTCCAGCTTATCATTGTTTTTTCTGGAACTTTCTATATTTCCAACTTTTTGATTTAATCGCTTTAAGTTAAAAAATCCGTCTAGGACATTTCTCTTACCAGAAAAGGATTTCCAGTTTTTTTGGCACTCTTGATGACACCAACATATTCAGCTGGTAGGAAAATGGGGCCCGATTTTAAAGACCGTTTAATTTGGCGTTCAATGATGGAATGTGCATTATCTCCCTCGTTCTGCGTGTGTCCTACAATCGGAAACTTATGCGTTATAGACTTTACATTAGGGAATTTTAACAAAGCATAAATATACATACTTAAAATGTAACGATTTTTTGTTGTCCCACGCAGTTGTCAGAATACAATACAAAATCAATTTTTTCTTCAAGATTTAATTTTGCCCTTTCTTCGATGTAATTCAGAAGGCAAGAACCAATTTCATTGGCTCCCCTTTGTCTCTGGGTTTCATCCCATACATAGCAGTAGCACTGATCACTTTGTTGATTTTGATTTATTTCATACACCGTAAAATTAAGAACGTTAAGTTTTGATAGATAATAAAAAGAGGACGTGTCTCCCTTGGGGCATGGCATCACTGCCTGTAAAACAAAACACGCTACCACATAAGTTTTACTAATTTTTTGTTTATTAGACTGTTTCTCCAAACGAGAGAGCTCTTTTTCAGAAATATGCAATTCATATTCATCTTTAAGATTTTGTTTTTCTTCTTCTCCTGAATTGTTATAAGTCGCACAAACCCCACACTGATCTTTTTTGGGCATGAAGAATGAGATATTAAATTCACGAGTAAACACTTGGTGGTATATGAAATACTTTGCATGGGGTAATTTTTTTTCTGTGCATTCTTTAACATAGTCCCTGTGTAGATCCCGTAACGACTTTCCACCTTCAATAAATTCACGGGAGGAACGTGCTCTTGTATAATGGCTTTCAATTCTTGGTACGGAGTTTATATGCCTTCGAACTCCTTCTTTGATACTTGCATCCAGTTTCTGATGTTTGCCGTGTTTTCCTCTGAGATCAGTTGAAATCATTCCACCAACTTGATCTCGCTTACTTATTACTGTTCTTATGGATCTGTCGGTTATGTCCAATGTGGATCTAAAGAAGGTTTTGCAGACGCGAATATGATTCCCGTCAATATTAGATAAAATGAAACGCAGTATTATCGCGACGTTTGGATTCATGTCTATGGTATTGATACTTAGGTTTAATAGGGGTCATACACGATGATAAATAGTCTCGTTGTCTTTGTGAATTGCCGAGGACCCAATTATTTTCAAAAAATTATTTTCGAGATTCAGTAGTGATCCTTGTATTGCATTTCAATTTGCAGGTATTTCTACAAGGAGGTTTTATTTCTCGAGCGGTTACAATTTTTTGGACCTTGAAGATGAAACATACTGAACTCCAGAATTTCTGGCTATTTTGGCAGCATTTTTCTTCCACGTCGACTTATCGCGCTTACGCTTTTTGATTCTCGTTGCGGTTTCACCGTCCTCTTGCTTCTCTATCTCTATTTCTAAGTTTTCAACTACTATAGATTCGGGCTGTTCAGAACTTTCGCTACCAGAATCTAAATAATCGGGATCTTTATCACTGTCATCAGAATTGTGAAATGGATCTTCATATTCTTCATTACCAAAATTTTGTAAAATAGCCTTAGGTACATTATTCACATCCATATTATTATTGTCACTTGAATGAATTGAAGAATTTAATTCGATTTTACTAGGCTCTGAAAAATTAGATAAATTGAAGGACCCATCTAAAAAAAATACAAAATTATGAATAATATTAACATGTAAATTAATTTCTCACAATTAAATAAATTAATTTACTTACTCGTTTCAATAGAAAAATCTACATGCGAGCGATCGAGAAGCTTTGCAAAAACGTTTTTGTCATTATCGAGTGTCTTTGTAGTATCGGCATCGGGTACTATAATGCGAGTACTATTGGTGTTATCAGTTTGCATATTATCCTCACAGTATTGTGTAGTACTGCTTATTCCATTCATTTTGTTTGCGGTTTGCACTATAGGTAAGACGTCATCTAAAACAAGAAAATAAAACGTATTGAGAATTGATAATTTTAAGTTTAGTTATTATAGAAAACTGTGACAAAACCATAAATTTACTTACTCGTTTTAACAGAACAATCTAAAAACGTGCCACCAAGAGGCTTTGCAAAAACATTACTTTATTATCTAGTGCATTTGTAGTATTTGGAACACCATCAGCATCGGGTACTATAGTAGGATTATCATTGGTGGGATCAGTTTGTATATTATCCTCACAGTATTGTGTGCTACTGCTCGTTCCATTAATTTTGTTTCCCACAACCTCCCAGCATGGCGAGGAATTATTGTCATACCCATTTTGTTTTTGGGATAATTTTATTAATAGTCGTGTTCTCTGGGACATTATTATAATTATCTCATAACAATAATTAAAAAACCTAAAAATGTCATTATCTTGGTCACTACAATAATAATTTAAGGAAAAGTGTCACATTTCTAAATTCTAGGTTAGGCGTCGACATAAAACGAAACTTTTGTTTCCAAAATATAAAGAAAAATGACAAATTAGAAATTATGTCTTTGTTGCGAGATTACATAAACACCTAAAAGCGATCAATTTATATAGAAAAATGACACATTAGGAATTATGACCTTTTGCCAGGTAACATTAACACATAAAAGCGATCAATTTATATAGAAAAATGACACAATTCTGAAAGTGGCGTTTTAAAACAGACATAACATAAACTTACCTTCTATGTAAACGGACATAAAACCAAGTCAGACGTTTTTCTATAAAATTTTCACACACACAACGTTCTCTCACGGGATCTAAATCACTTTTCTATAAAAGTAAAAGGTTGTCTACTAAAATAAACAAACGACATTTGCTCCTCCTAGCGGCGATTGGTGAAACTTAGAGTAATGTCGCTTTTCCACATAAATCTGTTGCGGTTTTAGGGTGATTTTAAGTAATTATCTGGAATATGATGAATTTTGACTTGTGTCACTTTTCTACCAACGGAGCGATTTGATATGTCTATCTCTTATATTTTCGAAAATATGACCATTTAAATCTGAAAAATAGCAGATATAATTGTATCCATTCTATCTACAGGTCTACTCTGTAAGTACAGAGGCTGTAAGTCTAGTGAAAATTATATCTACTATTTTTAAGATAATAAATCCAACTTCTGTTTTTAAGATTTTTGAGTTTGTATCTTGCTTTATTTTCGAGAATACAAATAAAGAAAATTAAAGTGGCTCTATTTTTTTCTCGAAAACGAAGAAAATACAATAGATTAAAAAGTTGCATTTTTAATGTACTTTTTTCTCAATAATATTAGCTATGGGGCGCACTGGGACGCCACTGTACCGAATAATCTAAATTTAGCTAAAGCTTTACAAGCGTCTTATTACACTGAAAAAGTGTATAAGTGCGAACATATGTTTTTGGGAACTTTTTTATAAAAAGACAAGGTGCGTCCAGATTTGAACCACGACCTGCAACGCAACCTCGTCGCGAACCACTACGATATCCCCGTTGGATTTGTACACAACGACCTGCAACCGTACATAGCTACACATCGTCGGTCGGAGCGAACGCTGTCGCAGACCATATAAGTGTCATCAGCTCGAAGTTTACCGCGATTCACAGCTTGTCGGTTAATTAATTAACATCAAAAGAATTGGTCCGTGACGGCGCAGCGTTCGCTCCGACTTCCAGATATGTACGGTTGCAGGTCGTTTATACAAATCTAGACGGGGCTGTCGTAGTGGTTCGCAGTTGCAGGTCGTGGTTCAAATCTGGAGGCATCTTAAGAAATCACCCCTTAAAGTTTCGTACCATACTTAGCCATAGCATACACACTCTGTATAAAAAAGACCAAAATAAAGTAAAACTTTAATAAATACCATCAATTTTAAATTATGTTTATTGATGTTTGGAAAAAATAAATAAATTTTGCTTGTTCCATAATATCATTATTAGTTACTAAAAAAAAACCAAAAAAATACCGGCAACGTCTGAAAATAATATAATTTTCTGTGGTCAGCCCCCATTTATAAACCAAAATCTTGGCTACACTGTCAGAATAGGTAGATATATGTTTTTTCTTTAACAAAAAGTTTTTAAAAGTAACGCCAATCAATGCTACGATGATTCTAGGTTTTCTAGTATTTTCTGACAGTCTTTTACTGTAAAAAATGTATGGCTTATATCACTAAAAAGCTAAATAAGTTACAAAAAGAAGAACCATTTAATACATAATTTTAAACCCACATGCAATAAATCGCAGACGTACTCTAGACCTGAGCTCCAGACAAAATTCATATATCATAAACTCTCTTGCGCGTTTCTTTTCTTTGATAATTGTAGGTTTGTAAATGATGAGAAATTCTTGTAAGATTCATTAATAAAATTACAGGGAAACCATAGAGGCTCGCGCTTTGAGAATACGTAATAAATCAAGGTGTAACCATAGAAAATACATAATATGTTGAAACTGAAATAATTTTAGAAAAACAAAGAGAATGGGTTAGTTTAGAGCTTTTTAATGGTGTTTTTTAATGTTTTTAAAAACAGTATATACCCACTTAAGCAGATTCATGGATAAATGCAGCAGCGGCTGGTGATGGCCAATTTGGTGGGTCAACCCGCACCATTGTTAAATATACTTTTTTTTATTGTTGATAATTACAGTCTATAAAATCACTTTAAAGGTTTATCGGTTTTACTATTTAACATGTAATCACTTAAAATGGATTATTTTATTAAAATATGAGTCCTAAATAAAATTTTAAACAATACTTTTTACCTATGGTGCGGGTTAACCTACCAAATTGGCCATCACCAGCGGGTGCCGGATAAATGGTATAAAATATTGTTAAAAAAGAGTGTTGAAAATTTTTCATTACATATTCTTTTATTGGAAAGTGGACCATGCCGTAAAAGGGTTTATATTTATTTACAACAAAAACCGTACATCGAATAGAAAAAGTCAAAAAATCAAACGAAAATTTCGGAAAATATTTTTATTTTAAAAGAATGCAAGGGCGTACCATTTTTTCTTAAAAAATATATACCCTAAACTTCCCATAGGTTTCTCACTGGTAAAAGTTTTTTTGTATGCCAAAAAATGTTTTTTAATGCATTGGAAACGCCTTCCAAATGTTTGTAAAATATCTAAATTGGTATAATAGATTATAAAAAAGATATTATTGACCGTAAGCCAAATGCAAAATTTTGTCAGTTATTTCCCCTCAGTCCATAACTCGTAAAATGCTTCAAGAAAGCTGTACATAAATCGTTGTGAGCGTCAGCAGTAAGCCTATTTTTTTGTGTATTGTCTTGTTAAATAGTGTATTGGTTAAATGGGTGGACACTCTGTGGACAGACAAAATTTTAGATAAAAGGTAGGTAGAATTCCAAGGGTATCTTTCAAGTCATCACAATCAGTCGAATAGTAGTGCTGCATAGTGCATGCATTAATGGTACAGTAAATTAAGCATTTCACCTCTCAATTCTTCGGTCCTGCATGGATTTACTTGAAATTATCACAGAAGGCAGGGATTAGCCCAAGGATCAATATCGAAATGAAGGACGCCACATACTTGTGGTTGCCACTCCATCTTAAGAGAGAAAATTGTTATTACATTTAACCAACTTAATTGATAGAAAAATAAATATATTCCCTTTTAAACTATTCTAGGGAGGGAGGAGTAATTTTTTTTCGCAAAGTATAAAACATATATTTTTTTAAACAATTTTTAGTTCAATAGCATCTGATATACAGTCTGTTACAAATTCAGGGGCCACCATTAGGATCTTAAAAACGGTAAGAGATACACAGTTGTTAAAATTGCGGCAAAGTTGCGCCTTTAAAATGTTTCGTTTTAAAAATTTACAGATGTTCCGGTATTATCTGGAAAAACACCGATATTTAGTGAAACAGTTTTTATTTTTTTCTAAATTTATTTTAAAACATATTTTAAAATAAATGACACATTATCATTGCCACTTTTTCCGTTCTACAAAATGCCATTAAATTTAAGATCCGTTTTGTCTTTAAGCCGTCATGATCTTTGTTTTTTCAAATATACTTATACCTTAGGACCCCTGTATTTTAATTCCAAATTTAACAATATACTGCAAAATGCGCCACTGCTTTTTTCAAAATAAAAATTATTTTTAAAATCCCCAATAAATTTGGAATAAATTTGATTTCTGACTCTTTTCCGAACGATGCATAGTTTTTAAACAAAAAAATAAAAACCACTTTGGTGCATGACGAATTTGCGAAAATAATGACAAAAATGATAAACATTTAGGATCAAAAATTTAAAAGTATTTTTGTGAAGTTTTTATTAACAAATTCCTCATGCATCAAAGTAGATTTTATTTTTTTGTTTGAAAACTATGCAGCGTTCGGAAATAGTCAAGCAATTAAATTTGTTTCAAATTCAATGGGGATTTTAAAATTAATTTTTAAATAAGGAAAAGCAGTGGCGCGCCATTTTTCTCTTGAAAAATAGTCCATACAAGTATGGTACAGGCGTCCCAGGTAATTTTTCTAAAATTTTTTACCTAAAAAGAAATGTCTATTTCTGCTGTTAAGCAACGTAGTAAATACCAAAGAAATATCTGGAGCGGTTTAAAAATTATGATAAGTTTTTTTCTTTTTCTTAGAATTTTAACACCCTGTATTTCTAAAAGGAAGCGTTTCCGGACTTATGTTTATATAGGAAACTAGGGCTTATTTTCGACGCAGATTATGCTATTAGCATTTGATGCATGAATTTTGGAACACTCTGTATACCACTTAAATATGCGGCGTTTCGACCCGAAAAATTATCATTCACTATTTTGCCATTAAAAATTATGTTTCTTTTCCAAACAATCGTGGAAATTTCGGTTCGTACTTAATTGTCGGTGCCACTTTTGGGTACATTGCACCGATACAGTTCCGTCTTTTATTCTAAGTACGACGTAAAGCTGGTAGTCGCGGGCTCTTGCTCAAATACTTGTATTTCCGAATACTGCATTTTTATGCTCGAGTATGTGAGTATAGTTTTTCGCCCAAATAAGCTCCGTCGGCATGATCTACCAATAAAAATAACTACCTAAAAAGACGATTGCCTGCAATAAAACAATTAACGGTAGACGGGAGCGCACGGTTCGGTTGTATTGTGAAGGTATAATACAACCGTGCTCTCCCAACCACCGTTTATCGTTTTATTGAAGGCAATCGACTTTTCAAGGAGTTATTTTTATTAGTAGATCATGTCGACGGAGCTTATTTGGGCGAAAAACTATACCTAGTTAATTTTATTTGCAACTTTAAAAATAATCAATTTTTAACCTCTTTATAGTAAAGGCACAGCAAATGCCTTTATTTACTTGAAATTATATTGGGGCTATTAGAGCCTAATGAGTTTTTATTTTCAAAATTGCGGAACGTTAAGTATAAACTGCGAGTATGCAAAAATATCATTAATAAGCCTATACTGGTCATTTCCTTGTTATATTTATTTAATGATTCTGATAAGCAATATCCTTTAGTCCGTGGCTTTGCAATAATGAGGGTCGTGCATGCAATATTTTAAACTAAAACTGATTAAAATAGAGCTGTTTTTTGAGCAAAAATGTTCACTATAGAAAATAAATAAAAATAAATCCCCACTGTCGTAATAATATATGCAAAAGAGATCTTCCCTTTTCGGCAGAATGTAAACTGTTACGAGTAAAATAAATTAGTAAGTAAATTTCATTTGCGAGTTTTAATATACTGGGTGTTCCGCAACTTAGACAATACACTTTGGGGGTGTTTTTACAATAAAAATTAAACAAAAATACTTTATATGAACATATATCCTATAAACGTCTTAGTTTTTGAACTATATGGTGTTAAAAACTTAACAAAGCTATTGCTTTTTTAAAATACCTTTCATATCAATATAATTATTTATTAATATAGTGAGCAACGCCCCCTTTGCTTCAGAATACATTTTTAGCACACAAGAAAAAATAATCACCAGCATCGTCCATGAGGGGTTAAGGTTTGATATTTTTTTAGAAAAAAATGGTACGCCACTGCATTTTTCTAAAATAAAAATGTTTATTAAATTCTCATTTAGTTTGAAATAAATTTGATATTATAAGTTTTTATGTACGGTTTTCGCGTAAATAAATAAAAACCATTTCTTAGCACGGTCAACTTCCTATATGAGGAGCTTCAAACCAAAACGCAGTTTTTGATAAAACACAATTTTTAGAATACCTCACAATTTTTACCGCGCATCCTATTTATAAATTAAAAAATATATATGAAATATGTTTAATTTATTTATTTATAATATGATATATTTTGATTAAAATTCTTTTTAAACATAAATCATAAAACTTGAAGAAAAAATTGTGAGACACTTTTAAAATTGTGTTTTATCAATATCAAAAACTGTATTTTGATTTGGAGCTCCCTATATATCTTGTTAAAAAATACAAATAATAAAGCAAGCCGGGTGGATCTTGTAAATAAAGTAACGTCATTCTAAATCCAACATGGCAAATCACCCAAGATGGCGGACTAGTTAGTTTTAATGCACTTATTACATCATTATCCAGGTTAAGTTTCACATGAAAAGGCTTGCTAAGAGTAACTCGAAAAATAAAGTGACGTCATTCCAAATGCATGAACACTTAAGATGACGGACTAGTTATTTTATTGCACTTTTACAATATGAGTATCAAATAAAAGGGCTTGCTGGGAGTAATTTAAAATATAAAGTGACGTCACTCTAAATCCAATATGGTGAAACAAGTTTCTTATGCTTTCATACAATATGGGTATTAAATGAAAGGACTTGCTGAGAACACGAATGTAAGTTAAACTTCGTTCCTACAATCCCTCTTACTTTTTAGGTGGACTAATGTTTTTGGAGTCGAGTAAAAATGCCTATTTGTATTACAGACTGTTTGAAATTAACCGGCAAATAACCTTGTAACAATAAAGCATTCAATGAGATAAACGGACTGAGAAACATGTCCAGCCATAACTAAATAAAAATAATTTTAAAGTAAACAACTTTTTTAAGCCAAGCTTTTATGAAAATGCACTAAATAGAATAAAATAAAATTTTTCTCTAAACCTTTTAATATCAACATATAACCTCATTACACAAGTTATATGATCTAAAAGCTTGACGCAAGATTTACCTGTGTAGATCAACAAATAAATTCAATGGCTTGATCTATTTTAAACTAAGTAAACACGACTATTTAAGTTTCGCGTCAAGCTTGTAGATCATATAATTTGTGTAATAGGGTTATATGTTGATTAAAAAGTTAAAAATTTAAAGAAAAAGTTTATTTTATTCTTTTTAGTGCATTTGCATAAAAGCTTGTTTTAAAAAGGTTTTTTCTTCTTTAAAATTATTTTTCTGTAAAATTTGATAAAAGCGATAAGAAATGACCATGCCGAGAAATGGTTTTTATTTATTTACGCAAAAACCGTACCTACATCAAATAAAAAAAGGTAACTAGATTAAATTGGTTTCAGACTAAATGGAAATTATATATTTTTGAAAAATGCAATGACGTACCATTTTTTCCCTAAAAATATTTACCTTAAACTCCTCGAGGACGACACCCTGTATTTTCCTTCTAAGATTAATTTTTATCTGCCAGTAAACAAAAGTTGTAAGGAGAACTAAGTATAGGTAACAGGTATGTTTATGCTAAAATCATTTTAAAATTTTATGTAACAAAAGGTATACAGGGTGTTTGTGAAACTCTTATTTTCATTACTAAATTTCATAATACGTTATAAAATTTCTTTAATTTCTCATAAAAATCATACCCTTGCAATTTGGCACCTCCAAGCTATGCGCGCTCAATAAACAATGTGAAGATACACTTCGTTACTAAGTTCCAACAGTGCATGTCGTAAATTAAATCATTTTAATTTCGCAATACTTTTAGCTATATTTCGCAAATGTAAAAATCTTTACAAAACTAAATTCTTACTGCTGTTTTCTGACTTCTATGGCTACGATCTACAAAGATTCCTGAAGTTGAAAGGACAATTCTGAAGAACGCAGAGACTTAAATCGAGATAAGGTCATAGATAACCAAAAGCCATGGCACTTCCAACGGGAAACCCAGACAAGGCGTTGATAAATTCTTTCCGATAATGCGGATTGTCTGTCTGTTTCTTGTCTTAGCGCATACGCGTCAAACCCCAGGGATGACTGGTACCCAAACGTACAAACTCATTTTTTCGCCCATGAAGAGTAACTTTTGTTTTGCACAGGTAATACCATTGTAAATCCATCCAGATCAGTAGGTAAGGTGCCACAATAATTTTTCTTTGAATGATGTATGGTTTGTTTTATTTTGTTTTA
Organism: Listronotus bonariensis; assembly: GCA_014170235.1. NCBI lineage: Eukaryota > Metazoa > Arthropoda > Insecta > Coleoptera > Curculionidae > Listronotus > Listronotus bonariensis. Next base: position 73,880 of record JACEGR010002543.1, on the reverse strand, counting down.
ATTAATAAATAACATGTTTAAACACAGCCGTGTTATTGAAGGAAACTAAATTAATTAAATTTTTTCTACAATTTACAAACACAGGGTGATTCAAAATTCGATCACGAAACTTGGGCGCTGAATCTTCATAATAAAACAATGTTTTCTGAGTTACAACCCCTCAAAATTAAATTTTAAATGCTTGTTTTTTAAACTGTTTTCTTAAGTAAAAACCGATATGGCTTATATTTGGAGCATAGGTTAAATCAATGGCGCTACATCGTTTTAGTAATAAAATACACTTCGAAGAAAATATATAAATCTGTACCATTATTTTATTATGTGGAATCACCGCCGTAAGTTCCGTTATCGATTTTTGAATCACTCTGTATAAAAGCCGCTACTTCATGAATATAAATAACCCGACTCGGCCCATCACTATACACCTAAGCTTAAATGGTAGATAAATTCTCTTTTAAGTAAAAAAATTATTTATATTTAATAAGGAACAGGAAGTCCTTTGTTATAATGGCATTATCCGATATTACATAGCCCGCCCCGAACGACCGTTTCACAGGTCGAAAGTCGTAAAGACAAAAACAAATTTGTGTGTGGCACCACTGAAACTAACACTAAGTAGTGTACATTAATGTGCCGTGAACTTAAAAAGACGTTTCTTGCGCTAGACAACGTGTGAAATCGATTCGAAGCAGGTAAATCAGAAGCCGGGGCGCCACGCCGCCGGCTAAATGCGCCCGCTCCGCCCCTGACTCACTTAATTACAAACGGGGATATTAGTGGCCGCATATGAATATTTTGTGGCTGATCGGAGGAGGCGTAGGTTCACAAGCCTTTGTTTATTGCCGACTTAGATTAACAAAAATTAAATTAAGTGGTTCTCATGGACCGTCTTTTTGTCTACGGTCACATTTTATTTTTGGTTGTCTCGTAAGGGTGAAGTTGTGTATTGGCCATATCTGAAAATTCAGGGAAAAGAAAGATTGCTGATTTGCCAAAAATAGAGTAATCAATACAAAATATGACTCTACAGGGTGGTCGTAATTAGCCTGACGATTTTCATATACCTAAACCCAACTCTTAACCCTTAACCCCTTATACCGAATTTTGTAAAAATCCAATAAGGTAAGGTGGGGCAAGAGCATTTATGGGGCAGCAGCTTTTGCGTTTAAACTTCCCGGATAAATGTCAATTGTGCTGCCATCCACGAATTATACATCTAAACTGTTTATCTAAACTATGTAAAAGAAAAGAGGTGATCTCCGGTGGGCATTTTGCTTATGACAAGCACGCGATATTTTACTAGCTACTCTCGTCCAGCAACAAGTTGGTTTTGTTTAAGTCATCCGTGAAAATCTAAGCAATCCTTTGTGTTATCGTTTTGATTTTTGGTAAGTACACATATTGTTAGGTATTTTTCTAGTGAAAATGATATTTTTGCCTATTTAAATAAAATAAGTGTTTGTTGATATAGCTGCACTTGCCCCGTGAGTTTTTGTACAGGGGCTAGATCGGCCTATTTTATGAGTGCGCGCAGTATATAAAACGCACTTACCCCAATGATTTTTTAAAATATTTTTCTTTTCAGAATAAATTATGGTTCGAAATTATGCACGAAAAAAGTCGCAGAGAGGCTCCGATTATTCAAAAGAAGATTTAAAGACTGCTGTAAATATAGTAAAAAGTGGACAAATGAGTATTTATAGAGCAAGTTTGATATATCAAATTCCAAAACACACTGGACCACGTAAAGGGGCGCAGAGGTCAGAAAAGTTCAACTTACGGCAGAAGGACAGATCTCAGCTTTGAAGAGGGAGACGTGTCTTAGTGATTTGGGACCATTGTAGTGAGAAGTGGGGATTCGGGCTAACCAGAAAAGAATTGCTTGAGATAGTCGCAGATTACGTTAAGACTAATAAAATTAAAACGCAGTTTAGAAATAAATAAGCCAGGCGAAGATTGGTTTTTAAATTTTAAGCGTCGTCACAAGCTTTCCATTAAAAACACCTCAAAGCGTGGAATTTGCCCGAAAAAGAATGTTGATCCATTTTTAATCTACGAGTACTTCAATTTATTAGAAAACACAATCAAAGAACTTGATTAGAGGATAAGCCATCGCAGATATGGAACCTTGATGAAAGCAGTTTTGCTCAGACCCATCAAAAACAAAATCGTTGGGCAGCGAGGACTGCCAGCTACGCGGACAACAAGTGGGCCAGAAAACAAAACACCACTGTCTTAATGTGTTGCAACGCAAGCGGAGAAAAAGGCGCCTCCGTTAATAATTTTCAAGGGCAAGCACGTCTGGGATCAGTGGTTTGCACCCTCGGGAAGCGAGTTCTGAAATGACATATGCAGCAACCGCCAACGGATGGATGGAAAGCACTGTGTTTAAAAAAACTATTTTGAAAAAGCTTCGTTAAATGTTTGCCTCCAGAAAGACCAGTCTTAGTGGTTTATGATGGTCATGCTAAACACTTAATTGTAGAAGTTGTTGGGAATTGCTATCGAAAACCAAATAACAATTTTAAAACTTCCTCCACACACTAGTCACATTTTACAACCACTTGACTTAAGTGTCTTTAAATCTCTAAAAACTCGATGGGATGCTAAACTAGTAGAATGGCAACGTAAGAACGTAGGAATTAAGATACCGAAGAGAATTTTTCGAAACTAATTGGTGATATATGGAGAGAGACAAATTCTGAAATACTTCGAAGTGGTTTTGTTAAAGCTGGGATTTATCCGCTCAATCGAAATGTTGTAACGACAGATTTATTTGATCCAGTGGCACTTATAAAGTGGAAACAGTTACAAGTCAGTCAAGGTAGTTCTATGTATATCGACGCAATTCCCGATAAAGCCGGCCCATCAACGAATCAAATCTTGGATAATCAATCTGTGCCATCTACGTCGCTTGCCATGTGTGAAAATGGAAACAATGCTTTGCAAGAGACTTCTATTAGTTTTGAAGACCTTTTACTTAAATCTGTTAAACGCGACCATATCCCTGTAAAACAAACAAGAAAAAGAATTTGTGCGGGAGCAGAAGTCATAACACAAAAATATGTTGAAGCAGTTCAAGAATCAAAAAAAGAGAATGTATTGAAAAAGAAGCGAACTTTAAAGAAACATGAAATTGAATCATACAGCTCGGATGAAAGTGATGAGACGGAATCATTCAAAAGTGACCCTAGTGAGAATAGGACAACAGAGTTCGATGAATTCTCAGAATCTGATGAAGATCTGCATAATCAAGAAAATAAAGAAATGCAAGGCTGCAATAACAATGAAATCTTAAAACTAATGAACGGTGACTTCATTTTAGCAAACTTTTTGGCAAGAAAAAAACCTATAAATATGCTTGCCTTGTAACAAATGTTTTAGACGATGAAGTAGAAGTAACCTGTCTACGAAAATTGCAAAATAAATATGAATATCGTTTGGATGAGAACGACAAATGTTCTGTTGCATTGTCAGATATTTTACTAAAATTGGAACAACCTAAGCTTGTTCCACACAGCAATTTTCAGAAATATGTATTTTCTAATGAAGTCGCGGTATCCGAGGTATAAGTAAAATATATACTTTAAACAGGATACTTTAAATTTGTGTTAGCGTTGCCCCATTTTTTTATGTTTGTACGTTAAATAAAAACAAGAGTTTTAGGCACCCAGAATGTGTTTTATTATAATTTTGAAAAAGTATTAGCCTCTATTTAAGTTCACTACAACAACTTTTAACCGGGATAAGAAAAAAATTGTGTCTTACTAATTATCCATAATACAAAGATCATTGCTCTTGACCCATTTTGATTCCTGAGTGAAAATAGCTATACTATTGGCTTTTACGCTCTTGCCCCGACTTTATGGGGCAAGAGCAGCAATTGTCATCGCGACAAAAAACTAAATTTTTGTTAAATTATAAATTTCCTAATTCAATCTAATGTATGCTGTTTTGTAGAGAATGCTATAGACTACTTTCAAGTTTCAATGCTACATCCATAAAACATTTTTAAGTATTTTTTCTGCGACATCGAGTTTCAACTTTTATTTTTTGGGTAGCACTTGCCCCACCTTACCTTACCTAATAAATAAAACATTTAAAAATAACCAAAATAAAATAAATACTGTGACACCCTGTATCTCGCAAACGATCAACTTTTTGACTACAGTAAATTGCGTTAGATCTTTTTATTTTGGCCCAAGGAGTTTATGGTAGCATTTTGTCAGACCTTTTAGAGATACTCTGTATAAAAAAAAACTCTATATACGTTTATATCATAGATAACCTTCATTTAGATCCGCAGTGGCAAGAGCATTTTTCGGATTTTTACGACCTCGCGCAGTGGGTGGACGAACATGCGCACTTAAAAGCCGTGGCAAAATACAAATACCGGCACCCGTACCCTTCGTCCGCGGTCTGACCGTAACGCTCATTAGCTACCGTAGGTACTTCGAACAGAGAACCAAGACGCCGTCAACAAATTATTTCCTATAATGCGGATAGTTTGTTTGGCGCCTGGTGCGTTTACCCGCAACTGGCTCTCGCACAAACTGGTTTTTTCGCCCATGAAATGTAACTTGTTTCGCGCAGGTTATAACACTGGCAATCCATCGAGATCAGTGGTTTATATACAAAATAACACACGAAGAGAAACTTTTTGTATCCTGACGATAAGAAAGTCTAAAATACTACTAAAATATTTTTCTAAAATCGTGACTTTTATCATTCCAAAACAGACATAACAACTAAAAGAGTAACTGGTTCGTGCGTGAACCCCAATTAAAGATTATTTTTTCTGAGAATACCGTTTTAGTAATTGTTTCACATGAAATTTTTGCAGAGTGTGTGACACAGTTTGCAGTTCCATCTCTGTTAAAAACACAAAGATCGCATGTGAATTCGAGGTTAAGCGTTTCTCACCCGGTTTTAAAAATTACACCCTTATTAAAATAAATCGCTTGCAAGACTTGTACAATATTTTTTATGGGAAAATATGTCCACACACAGAAAAAAATGTCTTGTTTTAAGCAAATACAAGGTTTTAAAAATATGCATTCTTTTGAATAGTTGTGCTTTTAAACCAAGATTTATTTCTTACTTTAAAATAATAGTGGTTCTTAAACTGGGAGAAAAATACTTTAATTTATGTCTTTAATGTAAAAGAAATTCTTTAAATTAAAATATCCTTAGTATTATTTTAAGAATATCAGAATCAAGAAATAAGATCCTAAAGATTTATGATTTAAGGTTTTTAATATCTTAAATATAAGTTTTAAGATTTTAAACAAAAGAAATATTAAATGTTTCTATCAAAATATTAATGAATTTTCTTTAAAATAATAGGTTTTTATTTTAAGAACCTATACCAAAATCTTTAACCTTTATGTCAAAGAACCTATTTCTTTAATATAAGTATTCACTGAATTATGCTGTTTAGTATGGTATCAACGGTACGATTATATCCTACCGTCGAACAACGGAAGTTTTTTTTATAAGATACACTTGTTATTCGTATTATTTAACTTGGACTCGGGACAGCCAGTTTGATAAGTCCTATGAGGTTCGGCAAAACGCATCATCGATGGAGAAGAGAGGTCTCGGTGAATGACATGATAAGCAGGAATTCCTCTCTTAACTATTAAAAAGAAAACTAGTTGTTTATTTAATATAATTATCTTAATTGAATTAAATTTTATTTCAGTCTGTGGAATTTAATATCTTGTTTTAAAGAAAGAATCTCTCGGTGGGAACGCGCTCGATGTTTTTAACGGAATACATGGTTCTTTAATGTAGACCCATTGGGGTCACTAAATAAAATAAGGTTATTTTTATTACAAAAGCGCCTTCTTTTGAATTTAGTACGCAAAGCTGAAAACATATTTTTTTCTGTTTGAGATCCTATTTCTTTAACACATATGAAAGTCACAATTCTCTCAAATTAAATCTAAGGCTTTTGTTTTAAGATATCATTTTTTCAGTGCAGTATTTTACATCATATACAGTGTGTGTCAAAGTGTTTACATGTTTTAAAAATTGGGATTTAATCATATTTAAAAAGGAAACGTATTATTCCCATACACCTCTTATATTGTCGTTCATGCCTCTTTACTATCAATAAAAAGTAACTAGGATAAATGTTAAGTTGTTAAACGGCTCATAGTCTATACAACTGGCTTAACTGGTTGTACAACTCAAGTAGATTCAACCGTCGATACGATAATCGCATGATCTGTGACATTGTCATTTAACAAGTTGTACGAGATAGTTGGATTGCATTGGAAGTTTGGCCGGACAACAATTTGTTGTGAGACCAGGTTTGATGTACGACCGATTGCATAATGTGTTCGAGCGTCTGTGGTTTTATTGACTTTTACAAACAAATTTAGTTTTATTCCAAGGTATCTATGTATATTGGTACAAAATTCTTGATAGACATTTTTGTAAGTGTGTATACCTTGTAGCAATAATCTTTTTTTTTAATTTTCGTTTTTTTTTCATAGTGGATTACTAGCGACATTATATATATTTTTTGGTGCCAGAATAAACGTTTAATATAGAAAATTCTACTCCAAAAGAATTGTATGTTATTTTTTCCACTACCTTTTGCATTGTTTTCATAATAAATGTGACATAAGTAAACAGGTTTATTCGGTCGAAGAAAAATTATTATTCCAAAGCAAAATGGACTTTGAAGACGACGACAATATCCCTCAAAATATTTTAAAAACCGTAAGGTATCTTTAAATCTTTTGCCAAATAAGTCTCACAAACGATATGAAAAAGAATATGAGGTGTTTAAGAAGTGGGTGAAAGAAAAGCATTTTAAAAAATTACCGAGATGCCGTTCTTGTATATTTTGCAAAAAAGCAGAAACTCTTAAGGCATCTACCCTCTGGAGCAAATCGTCAGTGAATTCGCAAAGTGCTTAACTCCATATATACCAGATCATTAATAGAAAACTTTATAACTCATTTTAACTGTATTAGATGTCAAGATTTAATAAATGTAACTTTACCAAATAATTTTTCTTCCATATTATTTTTTTTTATTATTATATAGGCTACCACAAATCACTGTAAAATTCTGCTTAAACATATGCTCCTGTAAAATTTTTAAAAAGAGTTACGCACTTTGCGAATTACACTGACGAAATACAGTATATTACGGTCATGCGAAAAAATTAAGAAAAACGTAAAAATGTAAAAACATCAGGTTTCCTAAACTGGTCGCTTTTCTAAAGAGACAAGTCTCTGGATTAAAGTTGAAGAAAGCCTGCACGTTTATGAGAGAAGATGTTTAACAAGTTCATTAGTGAGGGCCCTGGTCAGTATTACTTATAGATAGAGATACAAACAAATCATTTTATAAAAATAATAAATTGTTAGCTAAGTTTCTACCTTTTAAATGTGTCTAAGGCGGGAAATTACATATAATTAAACAATATTTTCTACCTATTTAGTCAATTTTTCAGGTGGCGTTACTTTTTGTTATTTCTGGAGATGAGATGGTGAATATTATAGTTATATATATTGATAGTTAACATTCCTGATACCAAGAGATACAATTATGCCGGCTGGTAGAGGGGTGAAAAGTACAAATTTATCTCTCAAGAAGAAAATGTGCCTTTTTTTCTCATACTGGGAAAAAAGTCCATTTTCGATGTAGGTAGTAGCAAAAATTATTTTGGTTAGTTCTGGTCAATAGTAGGTATTACAGAGATGTAAAAAAATAGCGGATAAGATGTCAAGCTAGCAAATTTCTGAACTTTTGCAACTATTGTTACGATTACTTTTACTTTATTTTACTTTCGGCTTTTCCAAATTATTTTGTTTATTCTAACCTTACAACAAATCATATTTCTAAACGTTTTTTACCCGCACAAAGCTCGGCTCCAACAGAAGTTTTCCCTATAATTTTTCAAATAATTCTAGCTTTCCACAAGAAAAGTTTCGATACTTAGAATAAAGAGCTAAATATATTTTATTAAAAGTAAGTGTTGTCTTCCAATTCCACTTACCGAGTGATTTATTTAATGCATTATAATTTTCTTACTGCTTCAAGTATAACGACATGAAAACATAATAATCTTTAATAACATATTATAGCAGTAAATACCCCCGGTTTAACTATAATACCCTAGAATACACTATCTTTACGAGGAAATTATAACCTTATTTGTTTTGCTGTTGTCATAACGCACTTTATTAGAAAACTAAAATGCATTAAAAACTCTTTTATTATTTAAATAACACGACAAGAGTTAATTAAACATAGTCCTTACATAGTAGCTTTCTGCGCTCCCCTCCCCTTTATTTGGTAACCATAAATATACTGAAACAGGAAATAAAAATCAATAAACAACGTGTCCGAAAAAATATGAAAACTTTCTAAGATATTAAAAAAATATTGTTTGTGCTGTTTCCTAATCATGTGTAAAAACCCACCCTGAAAACGATTTTTTCTTAATATTTCCATAACTGTTTACACTAAAATAATAAAATTTGGTATACTGTATGTATAAACTTTTATTACTTATCCAAATGAAGACCACACGGAAAAAACGAAAAAAGTCCATTTTCGTATAGGTGATTCATTTAAAGGTACTTTTAAAAGAAGTTTAAAAATACTTTATTAAGAAATAATTATTATCATACGAAAGAACTATATTTAACATTTATTTTTTAAAGATTATATCTTTCAAATGTTGGCCTTAATAGCGCCTAACATGGACTGTTCTTAAGTTCCAGGAGAGAAGTATGTGTAAAGGTTTTGTTTTTGTATAGTTTGTGAAAGGTGATGACCTTTTTTATGCTCCTCAGAATTTTAACAGGCCAGTTCCAAGGTTCAACCAACAGAACTTACAAATTTTCTTTGTACACCTTTTTTCTGTTCCGAATACTGACAGGGCTACAGAGGTAAAAAATTCCGGAAAAAACATATATTTTTTTAATATTTAGTAAGCCCTAATTTTTTGGACGAAACAAAAGGGATTTAAACTAAGCTCTAAACAACTACAATTCATTCCCCATTTAACCATCTCTATGCCTGCAGCGGTTTCTAAGAGCTCTACACTAAACATAAAAACTCACCCTGTATGTTCATTAAACAAAACAAACGTAACTTACCTTAAAAAACTTAAAACTTAAAATCTTTCTACTGAATTTTGAAACTCCCTGTGAAATTTTAGAGTGCATTCGAGGATTACTTAAATTTGAGCCCGGCTTCAGTGCTCTATGTGAACCAGCCCAAATGGTTAGCAATGACTTATTCTCCATATCATTAAAAACATTTGTGATGTTTTTGTATGACTTTCAATTTGGTCACATAGAAATACTTGCAACTGATTTATAAGTAGCCACCGCTAAGTTAATTCTTCAATAAACAATTCATCATCAGAAAGATTGCGGATAATTTAAGATCGTCAATAAATATAAGTAAAACATGTCACAGCCATAAAATATTTATCCCCTATTGCAACCGAGGAATGTCTATCTTGAGATCTCGGAATTCGGAAATATCTCCTTTCAATCACCGAATGGTGGCCATCCGGAACAACTTAACGACTGCTGCTGCTCGGTCAATCAAAAGTGACCATTGACAGCAGACCGTGTGTTGGAAAGTGGATAATGAAAGGGCGGGGACATGCTGGGATGACCGCTGTACAGCGTGGACCAAAGAAGTGACACCTTTCTTTCTAAAACAATGTGTTAAAAGCGAATTTTTAAATATCTTTAAATAAACACAACTCTGTATGCAGAATATTTCTTAAATTACAAAAAATAGTTTAGGAACGTATTTTTAAGATGACGTTCTTTCCTACAAACATAATGCACACCCTCAAAATTACAGCCATCGTAGGTTGCGCAAAAAAATCGAATGTTTTAAACTGTTGCTACTTTTTCGCATAAAATACAATTTTAGAGGGGTAATAATGCAGGCAAAGACTGATGATAACCAAAATGTACGGTATTTCTTTTAAATTAAGCTAGATCTTCAATTCCGCCACAAAAAAAAATTAAATACTTAATCTTGGTAGCTCGGAGGGAGCACATTTTAGGACTTCCTATAAGTACCGAATCATATTATACATTTGTTAATATAGCAGAACGTAAGCAGCTACGGTATTGTATGATTGAGTTTTCCAAATACTTATAGTACTGCACCCACAATAGTATCTTCGTAATAATTTCTTCTATCCGGTATCACGTCATAAATTTTCAAGCCTTTGTAATTTTATTTTCTGTCTAAAATAAATAAAATATCTGTATCATCTTTAATAGTTTCGGAAACATGGCTATTTAAATCAAAATTGCAGTTGCTATAGCCAGTAAGGTTACTCCTGTAAATAAAATGTAAATTAAAAGTTATTTATTTCCAACCACATATCTACTTAATGTTGACATTTCCCACTTTCTAAAAGTTTAAAAGTATTAGTTTACTGACTTTTACTTTCGGCCCATGGGAGAAAAGTTACCTTTCCTCCCGAGTATCCCTAGCCAGTGGCGTACCTACAGTTATCGGCGCCCGGGCCGAAAATGTAAGTGAAGCTCCTTATTTCCCAATATGTACTTGTGTTTCATAATTCTTTTTAACAACAAAAACACAAAAAAAGGGCTTCAGGTTAAAATACAACTGTAAAAAGGGAAGTATCATGTTTTTTTCGTACGATACGTTTTCTTGAAACCCCTGGGGCCTAGGGCAGTCCAAACCCCCCACTTTCGTACGTTGTGCCACAACAGTCGCAAAAATTCAAAATCTTTTAGACATCTCTGTGACCTTTACGCGCGATAAATGTCTGGTGGCACAATTATTTGATAAATTAAAAATTATTTTGTTAGGTTGACATATTTTTAATTAAAAAAAATACGGAGAAATTGAAAAAATATGGTTGTAAATTAAGCACCCTTAAAAATTTCGAGACCTACCGCCTATGATAGCTCTTTTTCTACTGCAATTTACTACCTCGTATAAATAAAATTTATTTACTTTTCTCTTTCACCCTATATCCGATGTGGAAAAAATCACCCCCAACATTTCTCTGAAAATTTATTAGGACGTTGCGTTTCTTGGGGTGTTTGTATTCCTTCCTCGTCCTGACATGGGGTCAAGTAGGTGGACATATTCTAGGGAGATAAATGGGGTCTCATGATTTTTTGCGATTTAACGGTATCGTTGAAATGCAGTCGTGAATATTTTATTGTGTTCTTAAGATTTACGCCTTAAGGCTTTAAAATAAAATAAGTTTTATTAAAATATTTTTTCCTTAACATTTTATCTCTTTAAACAGGTACTAAAATGTGGCTTTTCATAAAATTTACTTTTTTCCCAGATATAGAGGGTGTCTCTCAAACGTGTGGAAAAAATGAATTCCTGAGGCTAAAATATGACGATTTAACCCAACTTGCCTTAGTATAAAACTGGATGGTTTCAGAGATACGAGGTGTCAAAAATGTATTCTAGATTTAGTTTTTAATGAATAGTGTTGTTAATAATTAGTGTATTGTCACAATATTTAGCAAAGAAGGATTTAAAGAGGTGAGATATAAGAATATTTTATTAATTTCGTTGTAAACTCTAGAGGGCGCCACCTACGGTATCTTGCACAAATTAAAATTTAAAATAACTCTTTTGAGTCACCCTGTACCTAACTTTTAGATAAAAATTCCAATTCTCCAGCATATTTTACATATAAATAATAGTTTAAAAAAACTAAAAAACACGCTTTTATATGCAACCGAACTAAAAATTAGAAAATAATTTTTCATTAAAAAAAAATCTTGTCACTTCATAGTAAAAAGCGTGGGGTGCTTAATATATTAAATGTTATAATTATTATATTTGCCAATATCTATGATGGAAAAGTTATGAAAAAATAGTAAAATGCACCCCACGCTTTTTACTAGCCCGCCATATTAGATTTAAATTAACGTTAATAATTTAGGGTAAAAGTTAAGTGTAAGACATTTGTTTATATAAATTTTTTTGTGTCTCCTTGTAAAATATTTTGCAATATCAAAGAAACCCCTGGTATTAAAAGAATTTTAGGCAATATAACAAAACAAAAATGCCCATTTGAACCTGTTACGCACAACAATAAAATCGATAAGTTGCATGTGTACAAATTAATTAAAAAAAATCAATTGTACTAAATAATGACACTCATTAAAACTTAATAAGCAGTTGTAAGTATTCCTAGAATACCGTCATATTATTCTGTCCAAATTAATTAGTAAAGACAAAATTGTCCTTTTAAAGTAAACTAACCAAAACTTGGAAAAGGAAGCAAGATATTGACCGTAATGGTTTTAGAGAAAAGGCCTTATTAAAAAAAAGAATAACTTACTCGTTGGCCGTTTTGTTATATTCTAGGAAAATGGTAGACACGCAAACAGAAAGGCATCAAGATCTGTCAAACCGACCAAGCACGGAAAATGCTGTGGAGTGGTGTAAAGTCAGTAAACACGGTATGTATAGTTTATTCCATAACAAGTGCATTATTGCTCGGAAGAAAACATGTTGGCCAAATCTTAAAAGAAAAAGGTAGAAATATACACACCTACATACGTAGGCCACTAAAAAAATAATTTTATGAAATTTATGGAAATTCTTAGGGTCAAGCCTCAAGTCAACTTACATACCATCGCATAGGTGTCTCAGGTGAGGTAATACTAAACATAATATAAAACACATCCTCCACGTATATTTTACCAATTTCACATGGAATCTGGTAGATACAGTTGTTATTTCTTGTGTTGTTGTCCGGTCTAGTCTTTGTACTCGTTGGCAATTCTGCGGATCTTTTCTGAAGTTCCTTTAACATACGGAACATGTGTATGTGGTCAAGTATACATTGGGAAAACGAAAAGACCACTAGAAATTAAAATAAAAGAACATATGGACGAGGTGAAACGTCGAGATCGAGAGTGGCTGAATATGCATCACTACATACGCAATGCCAATGCCAAAATTATTTATAAAAAGATCACTGGAAAAACCGAAAATTTAAAGAAGCTGCTGTGATTTTAAACAACAAGAATGTATTAAGCAAGCTTAGTATTTACATATCAAATCTCTGGCAGTCGTTGCTGTATCGTGAAAAATCGGTAAAACTTCGGTAAGCATTACATAGTATATAAGGAGTAGTTTTAGTTATCACTTGACACCCACGGTACGTTAGTATTCCGCATTTTCCTACATTACACCAACGAGACGCATGGATGCGGGCTCGTTGCGTTGATGTGTGGCTAGATCTTTACTGAAACATTTTTTTTAACGGAATGAAGAACCTTAACAATGTTTTATAACATATTTTTTATAAACGGCGTTTGTAAAAGATCATTTATAGAGTAATCCTGGCCTTAGACATATTACATGGAATATTTTATATAATTCCAAAGGAAGCCCGCTTTTGTCATGGACTACCACGTCACGTGTTCTGGCACTAATACGCCTAGTGTAAATAAAGCATAATTATTATTATTATCTCTCTGTTAAAATACCATCAAAATATTCCGGACAGACAAATTAACATAAGATGAGTTATGAATTGTAAATCAGCCTAAAATTACCGACGACCTTAAGGTTTATTTCGAATTCCGAGTCCGTTAAAACATTTGCATAAGTACTGAAATTGGTGTAAAACTGTTATGCAATTTTAAGGTAATTTGGAGAAAGAGGCGTTAAGGATATTGTTTCCCAAGGTAAATATTTCTTGTGGAACATGTAGTTTTAACAATATTGTGCCATAGGTGCCGAGCATATTTTTCTCAAAAAATTAAACCAATTAAAAATCTAAATATGGTATTCCACCAAATATACAGGGTGACCAAAAAAGTGAGGTCAAAAATGATAGGGGTGATAGGGTAAGCCAAAATTAAGTAAGTACTTCATATAAAAAAAGTTCTATCGTGCTTTGTTAGGGAGATATTAACCTTCAAAGTTGGTATAAAAAAAATCAATTATAACTTTTGAACTGTTGCTTCAGTACCAATGATATTTGGGCTACTAAATCATCCTATAATAATGCTTCTTTTTATAGGTAAACGGCGGTTCAGTAATTCGAAATTATACAGGGTGCGACGATTTTTTTAAATTTAATGTATGCACTTTTAACACTGGTGACAAATTCGACATTTTGCTGTGACCGTTTAATTCCTTTATTATTTTTGTACAATAAAGGTGTACTTTATTTGAATCGATATCTTAGACCGTTTTCATACCAGACATACCAGCATTTTGTATGTAATAACAAATTCTTATTTTTATGATAAAATTATTAAAATGTGGTAAAATATATTAAAAAGTTGCTTGTGGAATTCTTAAACTTTATAATACAGTTGAAACAGTTTTAAGGAATTTTACCACATTTTAAACATTTTTGGAAAAAATGGAATTTTTTATTATTTACAAAATGCTGGTATGATTGCAAAGCAAAATGTCGAATTGGTCACCAGTGTTAAAAATACATACATTAAATGAAAAAATCGTCGCACCCTGTATAATTCCGACTTACCTATCAAAAGAAGCATACTTTTAGGTTATTTAGTAGCCCAAATATCATTGGTACTGTGGCAACAGTTCAAAAGTTATAATTAAACGAAGCGCGATAGAACTTTTTTATACGAAGTACTAACATTATTTTGGCTCACTCTATCACCTCTATCATTTTTTACCTCACCTTTCGGGACACTCTGTATAAATGTGAAAAAGGTGAGCCAAGTTCAATACTAAAATTATGCTTGGCTGTGGGCTTCGCCGCAAAAAGAAGGGAGATTTAAATAAGCGCCAAGTTCTGTTCACAATCCAAATATTAACGAGATCAAAAAGTAGGTTAGATTTGACTTGGCCAGTTTTCATTACATCAGTCATATTATAAAGTTATTTAACTTATGTAAATATATTTTTAATTCTAATAAAAACAAACCAAGTCATATCTAACCTACTTTAAAGCCGGCTACTCACTACGAGGTACTTGCCAAGTACTTGGTAGGTAGTAGCAAGTAGTGTGTACGACGACTCGTTTAGACTTGGCAAGTAGCGGAAAACAATCACAAGTCGAAGAAACCAAGTACTTGACTTGGAAATTTATTTACCGGCGCCACATTACGCAGTACTTGGCAAGTCGAATTAAATGGTCGCGGGGAATAACTCCAATTTGGCATATTTTATCGGTATTTGCGTTTTAATATTTTAAGTCGAATATTGTTAAGCTGTGGTTGTATCTTTTAACATTTTTTTTTCGAGGACTTTTATTGTTGTCATTAGCAACAGTGGTATTATATTGGATATTAGCTATTTGATGGTGCTATTATTTTAGTATTGGCAACAAAATAGACTGACCGTTATTCGCTGCGACCCTTCAATTGTTGTGTTTATGTAAAAAAATCTTTTTGGTGTGGTATTTACAATGGAATGGTCCAATGATTTAATTTTGCAGTTCTTAGATTTTTATTAAAAAAAAAGACTGTTATTTGGGATGCATCCCATAAACTCCATAAAAACCGCAATGAAGTGTATGATGCTTGAAAACGTATACAAGGTGAATTTTCACAAGACAACACGTTTCCATATGCAAAAGAGCTGCCGCTAGTCGAGTGGCGCAGGTAGCAACCCCACTTTATATACAAAAAGAAAAATACCTACCTATCTTTACTATTGTTAAAAGATGTAACCCACCACCACGTTTGCAATTCTTTTTTTTATTTTTTAATAAAATATAACCACAACTGATTGTTACAAAAGCAGCTAAAACTGTCGTCTGTCTTTATAAACTACTTGTTATTTACTTGTACTTTCCAAAAACTCGCAATTCTATAAGTAGACACGTAATGTAGATAGCTTACTTGGAACTCCACAAATATTTGCCAAGTATATTCCGAGTCAAATTACTCGCCAAGTACCGCGTAATGAGTAGCCGGCTTAAGATCTCATACTTATTTGGATTTTGTACAGAACTTGGCATCTCTATTCTTTTTGCGGCGAAGCCCACAGCCAAGCATAATTTTAGTATTGAACTTAGAGGGACAGGTAAAAATTAATTGGTAAGAGCAAAAAAAATACTTGGAGAAATAAAAATGTATATAATTATTTACAAACAATAATTATTATTTACCAAACTCTTATTGCCCACACCTTAAATCTAGGTATACATTTTATATTTACAAATTATTAATCAATATTGTTTTCTGATACGCAACTAACCGCTGTTTTTTCCTGGGGAGGGTGGGGGGCGCTTTGCCGAAAAACAGTAATATATTTTTAATGCTCAATAATTTTTTGGAGGGAGGCTAATCGCAGTAACGGCATAGATAGCATTTTTATTTTCCTTATTAAAAAAGTGACACATGGGGTTCATACCAAATACCCAATAGCAGCCTAAGGAGAAACACTTAGGTAAAGAAAATTTGTAATTTGAAATTTGCCAAAAAAAGATGAGTTTTCGATTTACCCTCGTCCCTGCTTCCAGGAAAAATCCAAGTTTTAAAAGGAAATACCCTTTTTGTTTTTTTGCTTTTGTTTATTAAATTTTATTGAAAAATTAGGAACTTTTCAAAATTATCTATGTAAAAAAAACTAGAGTTAGTTATTTTTTTAATTCTACACTTTTCTTACGCAATATTTTCAGATACCTCTAGTTAAAAAGTTTTTGCAAAATTTATGATTTGAGAAAAATTTAATTAATTTCACGGAAAATACAGATAGGTAATTTTCTCCTGAAACATGAATGTTGTTTGGAAGGGGGAAGGGTTAAATTAAAAAGTCAACCTATTTTTGCAAATTCCAAAACAAAAATTTTCTTTACAAAAGTATTTCTCTTAAGGCAACTGGTATATATTTGATTAGGTTCCATGTCCCAGTGTTTAGATATAACATTTTAAAAATCCTATTTAAGCCCGTGGTGCGCCCCTGCCTGTACCTGGTTAGGACCAAATTGTTAAGCCCTGTCTTTAATAAACTTTTACCTAATTTTAAAAATAAAAAAATGTGATAAGCTTTCCGTTCACAAAAATAAACTGTTTTTTTCGTTTACAAATAAGCATTTTGTAAATAAATAATAAAAATGTATTTTTTTATTTCTAAAATGACTTAAAAAAATCAAGGGTTTTAAAATTGCTTAAGTTAAGTTGCATAAGAATACATTCGAAAAGAAATAATTATAAAATGGTAAACCGACAAAAAAATCTGAATATAAACAACATGCATGTTCGAAGAACAATAATTATTTCAATTATCGAGGTCGTATAAAGCCAGTCATGCATGCAATGTTGCTCAGCTTCCCTGTTTCGAAAGGTTAAAAAATATATTTTTCAATATGAATGTTTTAAGTACTACTACTTTTAATAATAAAATTTAATAAAAATGCCTATTCCATTTTTTTATATATATTTGGACAATCCACGGATGTTAAAAGCCTAAACACTAACGTACGGTGGATGTCTTAAGCTGTGTCCTCACTTGCTACTCAACACTGTTATCAACAATGTTTTTTAACATGTTGCTAATTAAAATTTTAGAAAAAAAGCAACAAGTTATTTGTTGCCGCAATATGTGCGGCACTGTGCGACTGGTCCACCTTAAAGTTTTGGCAACAAGTTATAGAAATATGTATCAGCAACAAGTTTTTGTAACATGTTACTAAGTGAGGACAAGGCTTTAGGCGAGGTAAGAGGGAGTTTGTTGACACGGGACTTAAATACTTGAAGATTTGGGGGGAAGACCTCCGCGGGCAGCAGATTTTACATTCTAAAAACTCTAGGGATAAAAGAACGAACGAAGTGGAAAGTTTAGGACCTATATAGGACCGTTTAGGGATGCATACGTGCGGCACCACGAGTGTCTCTTTTAGGAACCGTGAGTGGAGGAATTATACTAGACAATTCTTTTGAGCGAAAGCCATGAAACTACCTATAAAAAATAATAGTTTAAGAAAACTAAAAAACACGCTTTTATATGCAACCGAACTAAAAATTAGAAAATAATTTTTTATTACAAAGAGTTTGTCACTTCAGAGTAAAAAGCGTGGGGTGCATTTTACTATTTTTTCATAACTTTTCCCTCATAGATATTTGCAAATGGAATAATTATAACATTTAATATATTAAGCACCCCACGCTTTTATTCTGAAGTGATAAACTCTTTGTAATGAAAAATTATTTTCTAATTTTTAGTTCGGTTGCATATAAAAGCGTGTTTTTTAGTTTTTTAAACTATTATTTATTTTTCATTTTTTAGTTCGATATATCAATTAGTTTTTTAAAAATAAATGCTCCAGTTTATTCACTAAAAAATCCTTTGCCATTTTGTCAAGAGACACAGAGGATTTGTAAAGGAATTTATTTATCCTGGCGGTCCTAATCAGGATAACGGGATACTGTCCTTGATACGTGTGCAAAGTTTCAAAGAAATTGAATCGCTGGAAGTTGGTAAAAATTAGGCTCAAAGATTCCGTTACATAGATAGATAGATAGATAGATAGATAGATAGATAGTTACAACCCAAGCTAATAAAAGCGTGTTAAAAAGCGATAAATCCCCTACAATCCGACGAAGCACGAGAGGAGGAAGTTTTGCTGTAAGTGAAGGATCATTAATGCGGCGAGCATCTTTTCTTTGAATGGTATCAATAATATCAAGGGCTGTGGGCGACGACATGCCCCAGATATGAAAACAATATTCCAATGTGTGAATTTGTGATACATACAAAATGTTTAAATTAGAAGGAAAAAATACTTTGTGGCTCGAAAGGAAATTCCAACTTTTTTAAAGCTGCCGTGGCTATAGTTACAATAGAGAAATCACAAACTAGTCAGCGCCAATCAGATTTAAAAAATACATTTGGTGACCACAGGCGCGCAACTGGGATTTTAAGTTTTGTTTTATCTCAAAAATAAGACACGGGACCAACACCAAACATTTACCTGATACTATTAGCCTTCGGTAAAAAAAAAAAAGAAAATTGGAATTTTGCGAAAAAAGTTAGTTTTTGGTTTAGCCCCCCAAATAAAATCTAAACTTTTAAAGGCAAATTCTTCATTTGTTTTTTTTTGTAATATTGATCAAATTTTATCGACAAATATCAAATTTTATCATATTATCTGTTTTTTAAAAACTATAGCCAGTTGAAATTTTTTCTCTCTACAATTTTTTTATGCGAAACTTTTAAATGCCTCTTTTTAAAAAGAAAGGCATATATTTTTTTGCAAAATTTAGGATTTGTCAATAAAATGTGATTAAATTTACGAAAAAAAATACAAAAAGAGAATTTGCTTTTAAAAGTTTTGATTTCATCTGGGGGACTAACCAAAAAAACTAACTTTTTTCGTAAATTTCAAAATAAAAATATTCTTCACCAAAGTGTTCCTCTTACGACCAATAGCATCTGGTATAAATTTGGTCTAGGTCCCATGACTCAGTTTTTAGATATAGCTATTTGAAAATCCTAGTTGCGCCCCTTGGTGACCAGTTGGCAACCTGTCACCTGACTAAATAATACCCGATTACGCTGACTAGTTTGTGATTTCTCCACAAACAGGGCTTATGTATTTATGCCAGTTAAGCTTATATTAAATGTGACACCCACAAGATTGAAGATGTCTTTCCTCTGCAAAACTTGACCGCTTATAAGTGAAGGATGTATATTTGATGACTTTTTCTGGATATGGACGAGAATTTTGTCGCCCCAATCCAATATTAAATTAAGGTCCTGTGAAATAGATATCTGCATAGCTTTACGTTTGCTTTCCAAATCAGGTTTAAAGATTGGTTTAGGGACCTGAAAAATGGAGTTAAGGGTTATTAAATAAGTTAAATTAGGCCTGATTTCGTAACTATATAAAATTTAAATTAACATGTCAGTTAATAAGGGTAATTATAATTAGGTTGGCTTCGGAAACAAATGCAGTGGCTAAAAACAAATACACTTTTTGTGGGTATTAAAAAGACATCATTACATGACAAGGTGCATTTGTTTTGAAAGCTTACTTGATTACCAAGCTGACGTTATTAAATAAGACACTAATTTTTAGTGTATTGTGTGTTTGGTATCTACGCTATTATGCTCAAATACATGGTTTTTCTTAAAATGGTAGACTACAGTAAAAAGCAAAGCACGTGTAATTTGATTGGTTTAAAAGCACTACAGACGGCCACCCAAAATTGTCACATTGAGAGGGTCATTGCTTGTTCTGACTAGTTAATTCGCTTGCGAATAATAAAAAAATACTAACCAGAACTAACCATGACCTCCCTCCCCCAATGTGACAGTTTTGCATGACCCTCTGTAGCGCTTCCAACCAATCAAATTACTTGTGATTTTTACTGTAATCTAATTTTAGTATGAGACTTTAAAGGGTAATTCCTTATGTTATTTTATAGAAATAAAATTCCTATGAATTTATGTCCGGATTTAATTCGTTTCTGAGATACAGGGCATTAAGGTTTAAAATAGGTCGGTATTTTATAAATATCTTTAAAGTAATTTGGTTTAAATTTAATACAGTTATTTAAAGTAATAAAGCGCTTATTTAGCGGTCAATTAAATTTAAATTATTGTATACAGTGGCATCTTAAATGTCACCAAATACAATATTATCAAGAAAAAAATACGCCACTGACTTCTTATGTAGATTAAACAACTAAAAATACAACTTTTTTGGGCTCTTTTTTCAAAGCGAAAAATAAAGTATATAATTTTGACTTTTCAGAAAATAAAAAAATTATCAGTTTCTGCCGACTTGACAACTCATTTACTTTAAGGTTGAAATTGTTTTTTTTCTTTGATGACCACAACTTTGTATCTGTAGTTGCTTAGTCGAAAAAAATAAAAAAATACAAGAACAGTCAGTAGCTTACTTTTTCCCATAATAAAAATTATGTTGGCTGTGTGATGTTTATAGACACTTCTTTTAATAAAACAACATGAGAAATCGCCCCTTGAAGTTGTGTACTGTAGTAAACAACCTGTATAAGCTCGATTTATATGGTCTCAGAGCTGGTACCAATTTTTAGGTAGGTATTTGAGGTAGGCTGGTAGCTTGTCACATACTTGTCCTATTATACCCCAACCATAGATAACCTACATTTAGATCCGCAGTGGCAAGAAGCATTTTTCGGATTTTTACGACCTCGCGCAGTAAACAAATCGAGAGTGGACGAACATGCGCACAAAAGCCCTGGCAAAACACAAACACCCACACCCGTGCCCTCCGTCCGCGGTCTGACCGTGACGCTCAATAGCTACCGTACTAGGACGGCGTCAACAAATTCACCCTCGATTTGCTTGCGCCCAAACCCGTTTTTCGCCCATCAAATGTAACTTTTGTTCCGCGCTGGTAATAACATTGGCAATCCATCGAGATCCGTGACCCCAACACTGACCTGCAGACCTGGCTGCTGAGTAGCGGATCTAAAGTAGGATTAATTTTTAATATTATTTTTTTGTTTTCTAAAAATGCAGGGTGTTTCCTAACTACAGTACGAAACTTAAATAAAAATAGAACAATTATTTTCCTTGATAATAAAAATAAATAAGCATTTGTGTATTTCATCGAAAATTGTCATTTTCCTATTTACTAAGGTCAAAATTGTAAATTTCTTAATTTGGGTCATTAATTTAGGCTGCTTAGGGCTACTTTTTAAAATAACTTACCGTAGTTTTTTTTATCGAAAACGAAGCAAGATACGAAGACAATACAGGAAACTAAAAGTTGCTCTTCTTATTGCTTAATTTGAAAAATGTATAAAAACCTCATAAAAAGTCAGTGGCGTATTTTTTTGAATTATATTAGCTGTAGTACCCACTGAGACGCCACTGGACCCAATAATCTTAATTTAGGTAGATCTTTACAAGCGTCTAAATAGGTATACCAAATTTTATCCAAATCGGTTAAAGCGTTTTTAAAATATTAAAAAAATACAGATTTTTAAAACTTTGACGACCTGTATCTCAGAAATTAACCAATCTGGACATATGTTTATAGGAACTTTTTTTATAAAAAGACATAAAAAGCATCCCTTTAAGTTTCATACCGTAGTTAGAAAACACCCTGTATTTTTGGAAAACAAAAAATTATTTTGTTTTCTTGCTTTAGACCCGCTACTCAGCAACCAGGTCTGCAGTTTCGTGTTCGGGTATATTATGACAAGTATGTGACAAATTGCCAGCCTGTCTTAAATACCTATCCAAAAATTGGTACCAGCTCTCCTGCTAATACTATTACTTATAGATTTTTATAGTGTAAGAATCGAATAGGAAGCGACCCGTACCCATCTGTTTACCGGATAAAAACATTAAAAACTAGTTTATATTAAATGTAATATTTAAATAAAGGTATTGCCAGTGCCGGATTAAGAGTACTTGATGTCCTAAGCAATCCAGTCCTGTGATACCCACCACCCATGATACCTAAAAGTTTTGAGGACCAAAAAAGGTCCTTACCTTTTGTAAACCTTAATTTAAGTTCAAAAGTTTTAAAGAGTCAAAAAAGTTAATCACCTTTTGAATACACAAACCAATTTTATTTTATTTTGCATTTACATGTCACTTTATATTATTTCTTTTCTAATCTTACTGCTGGGTGCCCCCATAGCGTGATGCCCTAAGCAATTGCTTAATTTGCTTATAGGCTAATCCGAAACTGGGTATTGCTACAGAGTATCCTAAAAAATTATGGTCAAGGCTATATTTTAATTTAAAAAATAACCCCAAAATTTTTGACAAACCCTGTATAATGGCAATTTTGTTTATTTAACATGACAGTACTAATATATCATTAAGTTTTTTCCCCATTTTATAATTTTAATTAGGCCATGTATGAGGAATTGTTTAAATTTCAAATTTTAAAAATTTTTACAATTTTTTCGTACATTCTGTAATTGTTAAACATACATATTTCAGTTACTAGCCTTGAAAATCCAAAAAAAAAAAAATAGGGGTCATATACAGAGTGTGCGAAAAATTTGAGGGTATTTGTGTTAATTTAAATAAGCCTTGGCCATAATTTTTACCAATACCTTTTTAAATACCATATTTATTATAAAATTATCCGGTAAACAGATGGATGCAGGTGGCTTTAAGTGGGATCTTAGACTATCAGAGAAATGAGCAATATATGAAAAATCCAAATGGTAAGTAATCTTGTGTTTTCAAAAATTGAAAAAAAAATACTATCTAACATGTGCGAAATTTCGTTTAAACTAAAAAGACGCATTTATTTTTTTCCTCTAAGTATATAAAACTTTTACAAACCCATTTTTATGTGCATAGAAGTTTAAAAAATTATTCCGCTTTACCAAGGTGATGTTAATGACTTTTTATATTTAAATATACCCATACATATAGCAAAAAAATATATTCTGGATTAAAATTGACCAATGCAACGTCGTAATCCGTAAAAGTTTTTATGAAAGATGGGTTATCGGTTATATTTTAAAGTAATTTTCGTTTATAATGAGGCTAAAAAGGAAACAAGCAATCAAGAGGCCGAGACAGCTGTCGCTTAAAAACATAACTCTGCTTTACTACAGTAAGTTAAACCGCCTTTTTGAATCATTTTTAAATTACCAAAGGAAAAAATATTAACAGAGTAAGAAACATATTTAATTTTTCAGTAAAAAACAAGTTTTTGCAGGTAGTGTCTGAGCCAGAAATAAAGTGGACTTCATGACAAGAACCCTTTTAATTTAGGGGAGTTCCTTTTGAGGAGTCCACCATGAATATTTATATCGCTATATATGGAAGCGGCGGTTTAACCCATCCTGTCAAATTTGACATATTTCGAATGTCGGACTGGGCGGACGCGTCACTTTTTGTCGGACAAGTTTACCACAATGTCTTACATGAAATTTTTAAACATTGTGCCAAAAATCGTAAGGCTTACAGTGACGAAACTCGCTTGTTCGATACCCTAAACATATGTTTGAGCCTTAGAAGTCGTGTATCAAATAAATCAATTTATTTGACCAAAATTTATTGTGAATAAATAATTTTTATTTCAATTAACATAAATATATTTGTTTAAAATAAGTCAAGTTATTTGCTTTTATTTTAAAATTTATTTGACTTTATATGGATTTGAGTCAAATAAAATTACCTTGATATAAGTACCTCAACTCAACAGTAATAAAATTATTAGCAATAAATATTTTTTTATTTAATTCTAATAATTTGACTCCTTGAAGTAAATAATTGTAATTAGGAGAAGCAAATCAATCTAAAAAACTCTTCAAATAACGCAGTCTATTCTACTGAATAAATATTTATTCAAACCAACTCATATTGGCTTAGCCGTGACCTTCGAGGTCCCGGCTTAGCGACCAAAAACAAAGCGGCAGCCGACTCTTCCAAGAAAACGATGCGTATGTCACGTGGTTTTCTACCCCTCGCGCTATTAGTCCGATTCTGATTCTACATAATCACGCCACTTGCTCTTCTCTTGCAAACGGTCTCGATGTCTTTAATTAGAATTTTTTCGCTTCCGTGTTTTGTGTTTGTGACGTTTGCGTTAACCTAAATAA
This sequence comes from Listronotus bonariensis, assembly GCA_014170235.1. Lineage (NCBI taxonomy): Eukaryota > Metazoa > Arthropoda > Insecta > Coleoptera > Curculionidae > Listronotus > Listronotus bonariensis. Next base: position 49,365 of record JACEGR010002543.1, on the reverse strand, counting down.
TGATTGTTGTTATGGTGTTCCAAACATTTACTAATTAAACGTTTAATGTGGCCAAAGAGTGTAGAATCTGTACTACATACATACAAAATATATTCTTTAGTGTATTTTGTAATATGTCAAATGGCGTCGGTCGTTCAAGAGCTGTTGGAAAAATGGGGCCTTTCCCATTTATGGCCGACATTTGAAGGTAAGAATTTTTTAAAGTATTAAAAAAATCTATTTATTTTAAGTAATTTAGTTTTTTTTTATTAAAATTTAGTAGAAAATGTGCAGGTGGTATCTGTATTGGAAAAAATAATATTTACGTATTTTATTAGTCCATGATTGTTTAAAATACCTTGCATTTCTTCTGCCATTTGCTTTGATGTTACAAAAAAGTACGATAATTATTTACTTATCGGACACCACGCCGATTTTAATGATTTTTGGCATCCGGGGGTTTTTGGGGCTGATTACGAATCTGAAAGAATTTTTAGTCGGTAACGTGTCGTTTTCGAGATATCCACCATCTGAAAAGCAAATTTACCTTATTTTCACTATATTCCGCCTTCTTTTTGCACACAATTCTTGATTTATAGCAGAATTGACACTTGCCATTTAATTTCCACCTCTTAAAAACCCATTTTTCCATTTATTTACTCCTTTTTCCATAAAATTGTAAAGCTTCACTTTCAATAACAGTATAGCCATGACGGAGCCATGGCTACTGTAATTAAAATGAGTGAAAGTAAAGCTTTGCCATTTTATGGGAAAAACGAATAAAATAAATTTAAAAATGGGTTTCTAAGTAGTGGAAATGAAATAATGAGTGCCAATAAGGTGAATTTAGGTTAGTTTTCTATTCAAGATTGATGATGAATATCTCGAGAACGAAACGTGGTTACGTCACACTATACGGAAACACTATAACTTAAAATTTTTGCATGTTTTATTTATCTATATGGTAAAACACGGTCTAACAAATCAAATAGAAGGCAGAAAATTGCAAAAAACTTTTAATAAAGACATAAAAAATTGTTTAAATACGAAAATCACAGGAAAATGCATGGTTTAGTTTACCGTCGTGATTACGGTTAGGAGTATTTGGAAAACCGGTGTTGCCAAGTTGTTTATTTTTATAAGATACATCAACTTTGTGTTGTTTTAAATATATGTGGGGGTTAGGTGAACAGGTTAGTTTTTGTTAGTCAACGATATTTTTGTTACTTCTGCTAAGTTATGCTTAGTTTTAGCAAGTTCTAGTAGGCTCTGATAGGTCTATCTTAACATATCTTTTATTTGTTTTTAGGAATAATATACCTGTATGGCAACACTGTATGAATTTTGCGACTTTTAAACTTATTTTTCTAATAAAAAAAAAAAACCGCATTTGTTTTTCGTGAAATGTATTATTTGAGAGGCCCTTTTTTTGCTTGGTTTTGAAAAAAAGTGTTTATGACAGATTTGTAACTTTTATTTTTATATTAAATTAATTTATTTTTATTTATTTATAGATGTATCAGATGAAGCAAAAAATAGTAAAATTTTGCTAAAAAAATTCTGAACCCGTAGCATAAGTATTAGATCATTGGAAAAATTGGAAAAAATCGTATCCAGTAAGAACTCTTTCAAAGGGTACCTCCATAAATGACTACCTGGAAGAATGGCCTGTACTTAAGACACAACTTGCACCAGAGTTGGTAAGTACGAAATTTTTACTTTTTAATTAAAAAAGTGAAAAATTTTACCTAAGCCACAAAGTGAAATTTTAAAAAGCTTTCAGATAAACTTCCTAACTGATAAATGTCAATACTATACATGCTACACCTAAATGTCAAATTCAATTAACTCTTTATTCTCAAATTTGTATTTAAGATCGATCGATTTTAGATGAATTTATTTACAGGATGTCGTCATAACATAACTTTAACACGAAAGCTCAAAAACCATATTGCCCATGATAACTGCTTTAAACACTAACTTTTTTCTTTACTTTTTTTTCTGAAATAGGTAACAAGGCAATATATAGTACTATTATTTCATCCATGTAAATTCAAAAAGTATGTGGTGCTCTTTTGTACACCACCCGGGAAGACGAAGGTTAATTTATGATTCATTATTAAAACATGTTTATAAGAAAAAAATTGATAGGTTTCCTATACATATTTTTACCTTTTAGGTTAACTACGATTTTGAACGTCTTCACTCATTACAAAGTCTTGATCTTGAAGAGAAATTTGACTCCTTGTATGGAAAAATTTTAGAAATAAGAAAAAATAATTTGAAAATTCTAGTTGCGCCCCTGTTTGAAATATATTAAGCTAATAAAGTATTATTCATATAATAATTAGTTTTGTTTTTTTCTATTTGTTTTATTCCCTAATGCTATATGTATAGGTTTTTCACTACCTATAAACAATCTCTTAAAAAGCAACAAAATTATATATAAGATACATGTCTGACCATATTTTTCCAGTATTCTTTACTACATCGAAACAGTAAAAAGCTTTTTTACGACTGCTATAAAAAAGTGTCTAAAAATGCACGTCAAACAGGATATGAAAATGACCAAGTTTACATGATACTATTGTGTAAAAATTTTTCACATGTCAACCAAATAAAAATATTTTATTTTTTGTCATTTAGTCTTGACATAAGCGTGTGAAAACTTTTTACACGGCGGCGGCGTATGAAAAATTTTCACAGTCACATCATAATCCTTATTTTCTGCTTTCATGTGCAACACGTTTGAAACTGACTCTTTGCACACTCTTATGACTTTTAGCACTCGCCTACGGCTCGTACATAAACGTCATACTTGTGTGCAAAGAGTCTTTTGAAAACTTGTTGCACAATAAACTATTTTAATAAGTGTGTTTTACCCTATATTTGTATTTAACTGATTCGATATACACTAATTGGCTATTAAGAAATTAATGTATTATAGTATCACTTATATAATTTTTAAATAACTTGTTTTCGGTAGTTTTTAGGAAAACAGCCTCTTGACAAAATGTTATATAGATATTTTATGATGTCATTTTCATCTAAGCTTTATATTTTTCAGAGACTATATTCACATCATATTTAATACAAAATTCAAGCAGTGTGTTAAATAAATAAAATAATTTATGCAGCTGAAACTGGCAGCTAACTTTATGATTTTGTTATATGTGCCATAATAAAGTTATATTTATTTATTTATTGTAATGTGTATGAAAAATAAATAAACATATTTATTTTGGCACCTATGACAAAAAAATGTCTGGTTGCTAGTTACCAGCATATAAATTATTTTATTTATTTACCACAAGAATTACTGGCATTTCAAACTAACGGTTGATTTAAAATAAATATCTTAAATGATTTAACACAAGTAAGGAAGCATGTCAGTCAAATAAATGGTTTATTTTAAACAAATAATACAAGTAATACAAGACAATTAAGCCAATATTTCAGTCAAATCAATGGTTTATTTATGAAAAATAACCCAAATGATTGAATCCAAATAAGATAAGTGTTATGGTAAATAAATATAAAATTAAATCGGAATAAGTATTTATTTGAGGTAAATAATTACTAAAATTTTATCAAGTAATTATTGTTTGGCGCAAAACCTAATATCTTTTGTTTTAAATAAATATTTGGTTTTCATTCAAGGAAAGAGGTATTTAAAACAAACATATATTTACTTGTTTTTTTTAAGTAGTGATTTATTTGAAATAAATATCCATATAGATTTCAAATAATTCTGTAAAAAATCTCAAATACATATTAGTTTGGCAAATTCCGATAAAAAAGTGACGTATTCGCACAGTTCGACACCCGAAACATTTGACATTGACAGGCTGGGTTAAAGCGCCGCTTCCATATATGACAGTATCAATATTCGTGGTAGACTCCTCCTAAAAAGTTTTAAAAGTGTTCTTATCGTAAAGTCCTTTTTATTACTGGCCCAGGGACTAATTGGCTAAAGTCGTTGAGTTGAAGGTATGATTTTACTTTTACATACATGGATGTTAATGAATAAGCCTTTGATTTTGGAGATTGTAATGAGACATAAAAAAATAAATTTAAATTGGCTTTATATACACTATATAAACAATTTACTATTGACATTTCAACATAAAAATTTATCACGCAAAGTTTTCTGCAATTGTATCATAAACACGCGGCGGCACTTCTAATTAGTGGTACCTTAATTATTTTGTTTAGAAACTCGTGACGTTCTTCATGTGTGGCATAAAATAACGAGATCAGATCATTTCATTGGTACCATTCGGGGTACAAATTAATTGGAGTTTAATAGACATTTTATTGCCGCTGCTGTAATGGAGCTGCTACCTGTGCTTTTCGTACATTTTTCAATTTATAGACTTGATGTAATGGTTCCTAAGTTTAAAAGTTGTCAAGTATTTTTAAAATGGAAAAAACTGAATATTTTTTTAGGTTGTCAGACAAAATTTCCTGTTGGTTTTATGAAATTTGGTGGGCTGTTTTTAAAAGAGCTTATTTCTGGTCGAGACACAAACCAAAAACCCGCTAATTCCTGTAAACATTCTTTACCGAATTGGATCTAGATACTCATTTTTATCCTTTGATTGGCCAAAATGCAACACTCTACTTATTAACCTGCGCGAAAAGCTTTTGACTTTTTAGTCAAGGTAGCAAGTACATGTCCAAAGTTTTGGGGGTCACTGTAGATATACATTTATAGTTGGGTTCAGATGTTCCTAATTTATTCTGAAAGCAATGCCGTAAAGTACACAAAAAATGATAAAGAAAACAAACCTTTTCGAGAGCACAAATATAATTGGAAATCATAAAAATTTGAGGAGCATAAAAAAGGCCTTATGTTTAAAAAACCTAAAAACCCTTTTGTATATTGTGTAATCTTGTTTTGTGTACCTTAATAAATTTAAAGAACAAAAAAACGGTCCTCTAAAAATCCCTTCTATTTTTCTTCCTTTTCTAACGTTCGTACATACCTTTTACAATTACTTCCTTCTTACCTTCCACCTTTCAAGGGTGGCCAGACATTTTTAGGGATGGCCCGGGCCACCCCTGCCGCCCTGGCGTTGTCACTGGAGCACATAGCCTCTGTCAAAGCCTAAGTGCATATTTGTAAGAAAATTTTTGTTTGGCCTTGGCTGGTTAGCCATTTAGCCAGTCACAAAGTCTTACTTACAAAAAAGGAGCCTAGAAGTTTAGATTTTTAATCATATAGCTATAATAACAATAAAAGCAAGTTAAAAGCCTATCACATAGGGACACACACTTCACGCCACTGGGGTCTATCAGGGCGACTTTTTTACACACAGAGAGGACCACCAAGTAAGGGAAACCACAAAGGATAAAAATGGAAAAACTAAACCTACAGCCTAATAACTATGTATATCACAACAATTCTAAAGTAAATGTAACTTATAATTTTAAATTTATTCTATTTAGAAAAGACATCAGTGCATTATTTACTTTTGTGCTCTCTAGGGCTAAAAGATTAAGGATGTTAAAGGGACAGACAGCTTTACACTCTTTGATTAAAACATTATATAGGGTGTTGATCTCGGCTATATACTTATAACATTGAAAAAATATGTGATCCAGATCACATTTAATATTACATGTATCACATTGGTCAGAAGGTAATATTTTGATCTTGTAGAGATGTGCTGGATAACAAGCATGTACTAGTTTCATGCGTATGATTGTTGTTATGTATTTTCTAGAGACATTTAGGTTTGTATGCCAATAATTTCGTGGGATTTCAGTAACAAGCTGAGTATATCTTGTGGGTTTATTTTTACAATATTCCTTCTATCTTATATCCCATTTATTGATTATATTTGTTTTTGCAATATTGTATGCATCACTTAAGGTGAGAATGTAATTAGCGTCTATACCATTAGTAATACTATCTTTAGCTATTGAGTCCACTAGCTCATTATATTTTAGTCCTGTATGGGCTTTAACCCATATGAAAATATCTTGCTTGCGACGCAGTGTAATTCTGCGCAGCAATTTTCTTATTTCCATATTATTGGGTTGTCTTTATAGTGCCAAGATTTATTTTTCTGTAAGGCTTTGAGCACAGACATAGAGTCAGACAATATTTAAAAGTGGTGATTATTACAGTCAACTATATATTCAAGAGCCTCGCAGAATGCTACGGCTTCACATGTAAAAATGCTAAAGTTATTATTTAATTTAAGTTTAATTTTAATATTTAGTTGTGTAATATAAACACCAGCTCCACTACTATTTGCACTTTTGGAGGCGTCTGTATATATTTGAATGTAATCATTCAATTGAGAAATTTCGGAGTTTAAAATAGCGGCATTAACAGCATTGTTGTCAGTAAAAGGAGGAAATTTAACAAATATGTCTTGAAAAGAGCTATGATATTCATAATCGGTATGGTTAAAAGGTTCAATCAGATTGAGAATTGTATTAAAGTTTCGAAAAGCCTCGCAGAGGGGTGGTGAGTTTTTATGTAGCCAATATTTGTTTGTTAAATCATTTGTATTTAAACTTGAGATGTTAGAAAATAGTTCAGTTTTCAGGAATGCTTGTTTAAGTAAAAACTTAATTGCTAATGCCTCCTGCGTAAACACAAGGGGGTTCCAGAGCTTCAACCAGGAGAGCTTCTACTGGAGAGGATATCATGGCTCCTAAACAAACTCTAAGAGCTTTGTATTGTATACGATCTAGTTTTTTCAAGTAAGTGTTACAAGCAGAGCCATAAAGAAAGCTACAAAAATCTAAAACTGATCTAATAAATGATTTATAAAAAACCAGGGACGTATGTACGTCACATCCCCACCAAGTTTTGGAAACAGATCGTAAGAAGTTAAGACCTTTGTCACATTTAATTGTAAGTTGACTGATATGTTGTCTCCCAGTTAGCTTTTTATCCAAGACAATACTAAGTACTTCACATCTTTTTTAGCAGGTATTAATTTATTGTGTAAGGTAATATGATTAATATTAGGGGTGTTGTGGCGAGTAAAGATACAAAAGATGGATTTTTCAGAATAAATTTCGAAACCATTTTCACAAGACCATTTTATAACCTTATTAAAAGCTTCAGACAATAAAGTCACACTTTTGTCATAATTTTTATTTTGTGTATAAATACAAAAATCATCAGCATACTGAACTGTCTTAAAACATGTAAGCTTATGAATATCTGCAGTATAAAGATTAAATAGTAGTGGGCTAAGAACTGACCCTTGAGGTAAACCAGAATATAGATATCTTGGACCAACTTTAGCATTTACATTGTTTCGAACAAAAACACATCTACTATTGTACAAATTAACAATTAAGCTACATATATGTGGAGGTATAACAAAATCTTTGGCCATTTTATATTCTAAAATAGATAAATCGACAGAGTTGTATGCACCTTTGATATCTAGAAAAAGGTATGTTAAGTATTCATTTTCTGAGAAACAATTTTGTATATCAACTGTAATGTGTGAAACAGCATCAAGAGCACCAAAGCCAGTTTTATAAGAAAATTGATTAGCTGGCGATAAACTATGATTAATTAACCATTATTCTAACGAAACTTAATAAGTCTTTCCAGTGTCTTAAGTATACATGAAAGTAAGGAAATAGGCCTATAGGAATCTCCAGATGCAGGATCCTTTCCAGGTTTTTGTAAAGGAATAACTATTACTTTTTTAAATCTTCTATTTCAAAACCATAAAGGAAGATATCGTTAAAAATTTCCAATAATAGGTTTTTAGCATTGAGAGGAAGGTGAGCAAGCATACAGTACTGTATATCGTCAAATCCAGGAGCAGTGTTGGTGGTGTTTAATAAAGCTCGATATAATTCATTCATGGTAAACTTTCTACACAAAAATGACCGTTGGAAGCATTGCTTAAAGTTTTTTGTTGTATCGGAGAAACAAAAGGTGGAGCTACCTTGTCAAAAAATTCGTCCAGCCATTGAGTGCCCGTTGGTTTTTGAAGGTCTTGCTTTCTAGTCATACGCCTTGCTTGCGACCATAGAGTAGAAGAAGGTGTGTTTTTATTTAAATTCGAGCACCAATTTACCCAACTTTCTCTTGCTTTTCTTTTAAAAAATTTTTAGTTTGAGCTTCAACTTTTTTGCACATTATAAATTTTTCTAGTGTAGGCTTATTTTTGTATTCAGTCAAAGCTTGTTTACGCTTATTAATTTCATTATCGCATGTTACCGTATCCCACCATGGTGGGGGAGGTTGACGGTTAAAAGAAAATGGTTTGTAGACGGGAATATTAATTTTCGCTGCTTCATTGATACAGTTTGTCAAAAAAGAATATTTGTCTTTTGTATCCGTAAAAATGGGATTATTAAAAATTTGTTGCTCCATATAAAGAGTGTACAGATTCCAATTTGCTTTCTTAGTGTTCCATTTGGTTTTTGGAAAAAAATTCCTTGACTTAAATTAGATAAGCTAATAGTCCTCCCTCCGTTTTAGATTTACCACATGAGATACACAATTCTACACTAGATCTACACTGTTTTGAAATATGTCCGTAATTTAAGCATTTGTAACACTGTGTTACTTTACCGTAATACGTTTCAACTGGAAAAATTACGCTATCTATACTTATTTCCTCCGGTAATATATTACCATCGAAAGTTAACAAAATCGTTTGTTTTTTAACAATTATTGGTGTATTATCACCCTCTTTAAACATTTTTTTAGTAAATATTTTAATATTTAAAACCCTACTGGATGATTTAATGTTTTGAAGAATATAAGTGTCGTTTCTAATATATGATTAGGTATAAAAGCGCGCATTTTTTCCTGCTCTAAACAACTATTTTTAAGTAGTTCATTTGCATCTTTAAGATATTGTAGCTGAACTCTAACTCTATTTTTACCAACGGATTTGATTTCAATAATATTTTTTATTATTAATTTTTTGTGTAAAATATGTCCAACTCTAAGGGGATGTAATCGACCAAGATTATCATAATTAGTACTTTCAATCATGACGTAAATTAAATTTAGACTGTACTTATCTGAATAGATGTTAAAGAATTTTTTTTCTGGGGTTTTTACTTCCTGTCCTGAAGTATGATCCATTAAATTCGGACTGGAATTAATAGGATTATCACTTATTGCACCACTAGGCGTCTGTTGTGAAACCAGACCCTGTAAGGGGAGGAGTCATTTTTTATAACGTAAAAACACTTCAGTAGGATACGAAATTTTATTATTATTAAAATGCAAAGTATTTATGATAATGATCACAAAAAAGATCCGATAAGGTAAACGACCAGCACTGATAAGAACCGTGTATACCACACAAAATCTCGATGGGTACTGTATTTGTAAGATAAATTAAAAAAAAACATTGCTAAAACAGGTATCGCGTACTTAAAAAAAATGTCCAGTTATTTAGTTTTTGTCCAGCCATAAAACCTGACGCTGAGCATGAGGAATCAGAAACTCTTCGGGTTTAATATTTTTTGCATCAAACTCACTAAACCAAAAATGCATGATTGGAATTATGTAAAATAAAAAAATATGTTTTTTTCCAGATGATTCCATACACAAATTATTTTATTGTTTAAGTCTTTTAACTAAATATAATATATATGTTGTTAAAAATGTTAGGTATTTATCATATAATTGTTTGGATAAATAAAAAGTAACAGCAAAAACGTGACTTGGTAAGTTTTTGCATCAAGCTGACGAAATTATTGTTCACAAAAGGATTTGTTTACACTATGATTTTTTTGTTTACTTTGCGGCATTGCTTTCAGAATAAATTATAGGTCGGTGGGCTCCGCGATACTCATTTATATTCAAACTCAACTTACTTAAAATAGGACGTAATGCAACAAGATAATTTGCTACTTAGCAAAACTAAAACTCCATTTGTCCAAACACCCTGCGAATTTTAACCCCCGTCCGAAAGCAACTGCTGTAAGTATTTTAAGTGTTACTGAACAATTATCGGCACGTCATACGGTAACGTGTTGGCGGTTGCCAACCACAAATTTGCGTGCAGTACAAGTCGCGAGGGGAAAGTTAAAACGTTTATCAGTTTACCGCAAAACTGTTAGTGTGAATTAGTTTCTTGGCGGACTGAGGACGACTATAGTTTTGATGTAGTGTTGCTAGTTAAATTGCAGCTAAAAGATAATTCTTCAATTTGTTCTGAAAATCCATTATTATTCGACAAAAATTAAATAGTCCCTGGACCAGTAATGAAATAGACTTTATGATAAGAACACTTTTAAAACCTTTTAAGGTGGTTTCTTTTTGACTAGTCTACCACGAATATTCATACTGCTATATATGACAATGTCACATGCTTCGGGTGTCGGCTTGGGCGAACGCGTCACTTTTTTAGAACAAGTTTACCAAAATATTTTACATCCTATATTTGTGGTAGACTCGTCAAAAGAAACCCACCCAAAAAGGTTTAAAAAGTTTTCTTTTCATGAAGTTTATTTCATTACTAGCCCAGTGACTAAAAGGAAAAACTGCAGACTGGGATAGTTCTACCATAGTTTAACATAAAAAAAAGCTTTGTAAAGAGCCTTAATTTATGATTAAATTGGGGTGCACAAAATGCTTTTTAATGCATTTAAATTACAATCAATTTCCGTTTTGCGAAAAAAACTTCTTATTCTCATTCTCTTATAAACGGCTAAAGCCTGTAAACCAAAAAATATTTAAAGCTGTGGCTGTCATATTTAAGAATAACCTCGAGTGGCATAAGCACATTGTAAGTATTCTTCAAAAAAGCTCAGATTTCTCTTCAGAGCCACAAAGTATTTCTACCCTTCTAATCTCTATACTTTGTATGTATCCCAAATCCCTCCTTGGAACATGATTGGGCTTTGCCTTATATACACGCGCCATTTTCTATTTTAAATATAGAAAAATATCTTCTTTTTATAACTAATCTGTTTATACGCGTAACTGTATTGCCAAAACTGGTCATCCAACCAAACTAATTGAAGACCATATCATCGTATTTAATAAAAAATATATAAAGTGGCCAGATTAGACTGGGCCAAAAAATGCCTTTTTTTCCTTTTATGGTAATGTAAAAATATTGTTTATGACAACGAAAGAAAAATATCCTAAAATTTTCAGCCCTTAATATTAACATTGAGAGGTGCATCATTAAAATTATTGATTTTTCAATAATTGTTGCATTTTTATACAAAATCTGGGAATCAGTCACTCTTGAACCTTTGACCTATTTATATTCTTAAAGGAAATTAAATTCTCTCCAAAAAACCTTCATAGTAAATTTCCGTAGAACGTGTCGTTTCCTTGTAATAACGCCTTAAACATTAATTAATTTTTTTAATTATGTCACTTAGATTTTTAAACTACCATAAATATCAATATCTTTTAAAACAAATATTTATGTTTAAGAAAAATTTTATGCTCTACAAAAAACGACTCTTAACATTTTTCTATAAATTCATTCCTTTTAATATTAATAATATAATAATTATAATTAATAATTTATATAAGGATATTAATATTAATAGCTTTGAAAGGAATGAATGTATCGAAAAATGTTAGGAGACGTCTCTTGTAGAGCATAATACTTCCCTTCAGAATATATTTTTGTTTTATAAATGATATTGATATTTTCGTGGTAGTAGTTTGTAGAAAATTTAATTTCTTTTAAGAATATAAATTGGTCGAATATTCAAAAATGAATGATTCCGAGATTTTGTATAAAAAATGCAACAATTGTTGAAAAATAAATAATTTTAATGGTGCACCTATTAGTGTTAATATTAAGGGCTAAAAATTTAAGTATATTTTTCTTTCCTGGTCATAATTAATAGTTTTACAGTACCATTAGAAAAAAATTGTTTGTTTTTTCGGCCTAGTCTTGGCCAGATAATGTATTTCTTTTGTAGTATCCTGCAAAGAACACTTATGTAGAAAAACGTAATAAAACAAAAAGAGATACAAAGTTAAATTGACGTGTTTCGCATGTGTTACATACCGTATTTTTTCTGCGATTGTATACATTTTAGAATAATATTTTTTGAGACATCTGAATTTAGTAATATTGGTAATTTTTGATAATTTCAATTAAATTTATTAGCAAACTAATAAATTTCAAATTTAATGACACATAATATAAAATAACATAATAGCGGAATTTATGATTTAGTTGATGTCGCGGTGTAACATTACATCCATATTAACATAACAACTAATTCAAAGTATAAAAAAACGTCAGACTCTTAAAAAATACCTTTTTAACACTTGAGCGGGTGTTTGGCCGAGCGTGTAAGGCACCAGGTCGTTGAGGGCACAATCGACGTAAGGTGTGTTCGAAATTCCTGCCGGCGGCCAAGGTTAGAAATTTAGTGGTTAGCTCAATAAGACGAACAAAGTGCAAAATGTATCGACGCTAATAGCCAGCAAAAACTAAGGCGCCGGTACCCACTTTGCCGTGTCCTGCGCAACCGTAGACATGCGGACCCCACTCAGTTGGTAGGTTCGTTAGTCCCCCTGGGTGAGGACGAGGTCTTAAGTTGTCGCGCATGGGACCGTGGTTCGGAACCCATGTTAAGCTGTAGGTCCCGTCTGGCTGACATCATCCAGACGTAAAAGACATGGCGCACAATAAGCCGAGCGGCTTCAGTGCATGGGTTATGCCGGTCCTATTCTAAGCTTCAAGGTCTAAGTCTTACACTTTATGTAGTGTACTAATAGGCAGTGCCGTATTATCCATTAGGCAGAGTAGGAAACTGCCTAGGGGCCCCGTCCAAAATAGGGGCACCGTGATTATATTAAGAAGGGGCTCCAAACAGAGCAGGTGATTTTTTTGCTCTTACAACTTTTTTTCTATTTCCAACAATAAAGGGATCCGACAGCTAAATTGCTCATGGGCCCCAAAAGTGATATTTCGGCCCTGCTAATATGGAGCACTTTATCTTCATCATAACGATACAAAAACAGATTAGAACAGTCGTAGAGAACGTAATTTTTGTGCGACTTGTCTAGTACGAGTCACTGGTCATCCCTGGAATTAATATTCAACAAATGAAGCGCAAATTTCTTCGCAAAGCCTGATTAATAGCCACTCAACACTCGATTATCTCCAAAGTAATCAATAATATTGTCAGCTCTAAGATTAGCTGGTGCAACTAATATTCCTAATTACTATACTGTTAATTGCAATGTTAATTTAATACCCAATTAGCGATGTACACTTTGAACCCGAGAAATTGCTCGGAAGCAGCATGGCTACGGTTCTATGCTAATTTTCAAATGAGGTATAGTATTGCCATTGGGGAGCCGAGGGGGATGGGGTTAATTAATTATGCCCTGTGTTGGGGACGCTCGCCGGCTCGGCTGGGTGATGAATATTCACTGATTATCGATTTGGGAGAGTCGCTTTATTAAAATACGAATGGAATTTAAATTATATAGAGTTAGTGGGCGAAGCGCATAAATAGATGAGATACTAGGGACTTTTATGCATGATGTATTTATATTAAAAACCATTCCTGGTAGCTCTTACAGGTAATAAACCTGATAAGACTTCAAGGACGATAAAAAAGTAGTGGTAGGGGAGCCGACGATGCTAAATGGGTATTTACTCCAGCCACATAGAGACCTATTGTGTTGCAAAGCTGGTATGATAATTAGAAAAAAAATTATATACTGTATACCTTATCATCTGTAGGGGAAGCGGCTATATATTTTTAAATATATCAAAAAATACTGGTATTATTTCGGTTTGTAAAAATCGTTTCAATCGTATCGGATTATATATTTTTCGTTTCCTTGAATTATTTTCTTAAAAATAAAAAAAAATGCCTCGTTAAGAATGTCATAATGACGTATTTCACAACTTTGAAGATCTCCGCTTTTTTTATATTACTCTCAAACTGTCAGATTAGTGTTAGATATACTGTTTAGCATGTAATTACCTCACCCTATTCTAATCTGTCGCGCTCGAAAATTTCTGATGATTATATTTCTGTTTTTTACGATCGGCCTTACATACAAGGCTTATATTTAGTGGAGGTACTTAACCGGGTACACGGTATCCTCCGGAATATTAATCCGCCGTGCTGTAGTAAATCTCAAAATCTCCCTCTTGGGCTCCTCAACTATAAAGAACCTAGTTCCTATTTATAATCCCGTTTCAATAACTTATTGATGGCAAAAAAATTACGCCACTTTGAAATTGTGAATATTTTTTCATTGTTATTTTTCTTATAGGTAACAGTGAATATTAAATTAAAAATCAACATAATAAATTATGTTGATTTTGCGATTCTGATGAAGCAACAAGTTCACATTTATTATAAAATTTCAGTTATTGTCTAGGAACTAAAAAGAAATACATTGACATACATATGACAGAAGTTCATCATTAATGACGTGTATTATTTTCTGTTGCATTACTGCTTAAAGTGGACAAGATATACAGTCAACTAAATAAATGATCACATTTTGGCCAATTCCACACCTGCAATAACAACTCTCATAGTTTCTGGGCAATTCTTGGAGCTGGTAGTATATGTCTAGTGTCCACGTAGACGTGCTCCCAACTCCTCCTAGACAGACGGTACCAAAACATGTTTACAAAAAATATAAGTGAAAATTTACTAGGTGTATTTTTTTACATTTCAAATAATTTCATCAAATGATTAAAATGTGTGCATTCTTAGAGAGATAATAACATAAGCTGCCTTGACATTCCTTGCGAAATTTGGCGTAAGTAATACTTCGCCATTCCAGTGAAATTATATTTTGGATATTCGTAAGTGTAGTTTAATCCACCTATCTTTTTAAATAGTCCCAGAGACGAAAATCTACAGAAACTAAGTCTAAAGACCGTGCAGGTCGTCCCATTGCATCTTGTCTGCTAATCCATTTGCGTAATACTGTTTATTTAATGTAGTTCTACCGATACCACAAGAGACAAATGAGTGCTTGAGGTAATTTGACTACCGTGGTATTTATATTTGGCAACGCTGCGTAAAAACAATAGAAATCATACGCAAACATCTACTGCATAAGCATCTTTAAACAAGTTATACGTTTTAAATTGTTAGGTTTATTTTTACTAATAAAATCTCTTAACAACCCTATCATATCACCAAAAATATATTTTATTGCGAAGGCAAAACAGTCACTGAAAAAAATTATATCAAATTTGTAAAACAAGGTCAAGTAGCACATAAATTTAAGGATAAACATGGAAAGCTTCTGTCAACTAACGTAAATATTGGTACATAGGATTATTGTCGTCGAATTGTTCACTTAAAAACACTCGGAAAAAACATGTTTTCTAATTATTGCGAATATTTATTATCACTCATCGGATTTTGTAACCGAAAAACGTATTGGACTGGCATCAATTTTTATGTCACATATACCGTATTCGAAAAACTTTTTCGGGCGCAGCATAACCTTTCGCCGGCGTTACCAAATGTTAGTCACATAGCATATGTGTCCTAATTATTTATTAATAACTCCTATCACAAGCTCTGAAGGTCGGATTTTAATTATCGAAAATGTTCAAAAAGTTTTTTCTTTCCTTGATACAACTTTTATTGAAATCTGAACATCAGTTTTTGTAAAGTAAAATAAAATATGCGATTTTCTATAAAGATTAATGTTAAAAGTAATTATTTTGTAATATTTATATATTTTTTTCAGTTCTCTGTAGACCTTTAAAAATTTAACTCGTTGATATTCTTATTATAAAGTACCAGTATGTTAAGTTTCATAATTTTCTGAACATTAAATCTTACATCGGTAGTACTACCTTACTCTTGAACTGCTAAAGCATAATGAAGCTTCTTGCTAGAACAAAATTTATTTTTACTGAGTTTTTTTCTAGGTATTCATTATCAATATAAAGTGCCCAAAGTATTTATATATAGGTGAGAGTTTTCATTATCCTAAGATCTATAGATGTTTCTATGAGGTAATCAATTTAAGAAGAGAGTTGATTTGTGAGTAAAGCAGATATTTTTATTTATCGTAATTCCCGTTGCCTAATTAAAAAATAACATAAAAATAAATAAACTTGCTTGACTTTCTCCTCATCATCATTACCTATAACGAAAAACAAACTGAAGAAGCATCAGTCTGCTCCAGCTTAACACACTTGACAACACCGTCGCCGCATTATACTAAATCGACTTCGTAACTGCTTCGGTCGGCGAAAAAGAAACAAACGATCTCTCGGAGCCCTCGCCTTCTTTTCACATTTTGACTGATGTAACCGAAGCACTTATCGTCATTAACTTTTGTTTTTCCTTTTTGCGGCCGACTTTTGCTGAGCAAACAGTTAAAAGCTGAAAATGACTCGGACGGTCGGATGCATTTGCTTTTTGGCAACTTTGTAGTATAGATAATTCAAATTAGGCTTGCAACATTGTAAAAAGCCCTCATCGGCATAATTTTGAACTAGTATAAAACTCGCATGACAATTGATGGTCAAGTTTTTCTTGTTGTTGTGGCACTTAATATTGTGTTTTTTTTTGTAATAATTTTTATAATTTATTGAATAAATGCAATAAAAAATACAAGAATTAGTCTACAATTTGTGCTAAGTGTTTTGGTGGTTGTCCTCATAGATTTCGTAAACAATTCTCCCATGAAGCAAAACGTGCAAAGTCGGCTTTGTTATGCCTGCAGTTAAGTGTAAATTTTCAAGAACTTACGTTTTGTCACTTTATATAAAATTACGCGGAGCGTTAGCTGGTAACTACTCTTTGTTTTGTTTAGGTTTTTAGACTATTATGCCTAATATTTTGTCTGAAATTTAATGTTTCTTGTTTTCAAAAGTACTTGCTTCTAGCCGAGTCGCAAACCCAAAATCGTATATTTCTGTAAATATGGTAAATATTTTCGACACTTTTGATCTAGATACCCATTTTTATCGGCTGATTGATCGAATCGCAACACTGCTGCTCCTTTATTTGAATTCCCTATTTAATTGGACAAATAAAACATTTAAATTTTTTTTAAAGCGTTAAATAGGCGCAGTTTGGTTTTAATTTTCTTTTTTTAAAAGCAAATTTTGTATTGCAAGTCTAGTGAGGATCAATTTAAAGAAGCAAAATCAATCCTTTTTATAAAAAGATTATATTCGGTAATAGACGTCGGCATCCCGCCAATATATTTAAATGTTAAATTTAGGGATATCATTTTTTTTATTACAATAGTAACTGCACTGGACCAGTATCAAGCTGCGCAATTGCAAATTAGAACCACTTGACTTAATGATGTTATTATGAATATCTCGTCGTGTGAGGGGTCCTAAGTAATTTTCAGTGCTTTTATTAACTTGGGTTGTAACCTATCCTATCAATCTATCAATCTGGCTGGCTATGTAACGGAATCTTTGAGCCTAATTTTAACCAACTTCCAGCTATTCGATTTCTTTGAAACTTTGCACAGTATTAAAGGAAACATGACAATGCAATAATCTGCCAAAACAGTATCCGTTATCTTTTTTGGATCGCCAGGAAAAAAAAATTCCATTATATTATAAAAACAACACCTAGGATGCCATCTGTTGGCAACATTTCAAACTTTGCTATTAAATGAAGAAGAAATTTTTAGTTTTTACACAATTTGGTTAGTTGCACCATTGGTGTTCCAATTTTTATGAACAATAAAAATTAATAAGTTCTTTTACACAATTGGGTTAGTTGCACCATTGGTGTTCAATTTTTATGAACAATAACAGTTAATAAATGCCGTTAACACGCTTTTTATTAACTTGGGTTGTAACTATCTGGCTATGTAACGGAATCTTTGAGCCTAATTTTAACCAACTTCCAGCTATTCGATTTCTTTGAAACTTTGCACACGTATTAAGGAAACAGTGACAATGCAATAATCTGCAAACAGTATCCCGTTATCTTTTTTGGATCGCCAGGAAAAAAAATTCCATTATATTATAAAAACAACACCTAGGTTGCCATCTGTTGGCAACATTTCAAACTTTTGCTATTAAATGAAGAAGAAATTTTTAAGTGGGTTGCAATATATTGGCAACGGTCCAAACATTGCCTGGATTGCCATCTGTTGGCAAAATTTCAAACTTTTGCTACTTAATGAAGAAGAAATTTTTTAGTGAGTTGCAATCTGTTGGAAAAATTTTAAAATTTGCCACTCTTGTTCATTAAAAAAAATTTTTCGCCATTTTGTCAAGAGTAGCAGAAACTAAAAAATGAAAAATAATTAATAGTTTAAAAAAACTAAAAAACACGCTTTTATATGCAACCGAACTAAAAATTAGAAAATAATTTTTCATTAAAAAAATATTGTCATTTCATAGTAAAAAGCGTGGGGTGATAAATATATTAAATGTTATAATTATTATATTTGCAAATATCTATGATGGAAAAGTTATGAAAAAATAGTAAAATGCACCCCACGCTTTTTACTATGAATATGACAATATTTTTAATGAAAAATTATTTTCTAATTTTAGTTCGGTTGCATATAAAGCGTGTTTTTAGTTTTTAAACTCTTCCGAGTATGCGTACCTTTATTTACCCAGAGCAAGTAACCAACCTACGACAAAATGTCTAAGTAGAAATCAAAACTTTTGAAGTGTCTATTATCATTCTTTAGAAAAATATTTGTTTCCGGTGTTACCAAAAGTTTGCTTGTTCCTACAAACAAGCTGGTCCTCTAAAATAAAAATACCATGTCATAATTTTTAAACATTTTTTGGTCCTTCGAACCGTATAATAAAATGTTCCAAAACGTACTGTATCATTATTTTTTATATCAAAAATCTAGTAAAACTGTCGTATCAGAATTTATATTATTAATTTTTTGTGATACTTAAAACATTATTTTTAGAGACTCTTAATAACCAAAAACTGTAAATTTTTAGTATTGCTTCAACTTGCTTGTACAGCTGAACCAAAATATTTACAAGAAAAGTCTCGTTTTAGCAAAATAGACGTTTTTACCAGGTACTGTAAGACTTTCAGTATACAGAACATTCCAATTAAAACGAGCCAACCCTCATAATTTGGTTATTTGTACACTTCCTAAAATACGTAAATTTTTAGGGGGACAAAAATTCTGCTTTTCATCTTGTTACGTATCAGCATAAAGTAACGTACCTACGGATAATAATTTCCTTACTCTATGGTATCAGTA
Source organism: Listronotus bonariensis (assembly GCA_014170235.1). Taxonomy (NCBI): domain Eukaryota; kingdom Metazoa; phylum Arthropoda; class Insecta; order Coleoptera; family Curculionidae; genus Listronotus; species Listronotus bonariensis. The sequence continues at coordinate 30,233 of JACEGR010002543.1, read as the reverse complement.
TCAACCGTAAGAGTAGACATAAAATACTTATTTACAGTTGTATAAAAAATCAAAGAGTTGATTGGTTGGTTTTATTATTCTTGGCTCTGGTCCCTTTCGGACCAATTTACCACCACATTCGGGGGAAAATTTGGATAGTCAAGCTCTGTAGCTCCCAGAAATTCCGGAATCTTATACTATTCATCTAATCTTAAACTTATGAAGTGGCATGAATTTCGGCCATCTTCCCTGGAACTGCTACTGGTATCGCGCATAACCGGTTTCTTTCAGTGCTGATCCCCCCTGCGACGCCAGCCTCCATTTTCTGCCATTGGAAAACACCACGTGCAGCACGCCAAACAGGAAACATCAGGTTATAGGAATCTTCACTCCCAGCGCCTAGTTCCAGAAAAAAGATGCCTTCTCAAATTCAGCTGTGAGTTTCCTATCTTCCTTGGGACACCAGAACGTCTTCTACATCCTCCATGCACGATATCACGTGAGAGCCGCATGGACTCCCTTTCAACGTCCTACCACGACCGAGAACGAACGAAAACTGAATCAAAGAGTTCTATTTATGTTATTTTTTATCTGAGATATGAAACCATAACGAACCGGTTTCGAGTTTTACCGGGAGTCGGCAAGTAAGATATATAAGAAAACAAATGGAAATAATTTCCTACTGTGTTAATAATCAGGGGCGCAATTGGGGGACACGCCCCGAACTTCCCACTTTGTTCGTTCTTTTATCTCTAGAGTTTCTAGAATGTGGAACCTGCTGCCCGCGGAGGTCTTTCCTTTCCCTCCAATCCTTTAAGTAGGTATTTAAGTCTCGTGTCAACAAACTCCCTCTTACCTCGCTTAAGACACCCATGGTACGTTAGTATTTAGGCTTTTAGTCTTCGTGGTTTGTCCAAAGATACAAAAAAACTTTATAAACAGAAGCTTAAGCCCCTCCCAAAAACCAGAGACTAGTTGCGCCACTGGTAATAATATACAACATAACTCACAGGACTAATTAAAGTGGTTGTAATAGGTCCATGGTGAGCACAAAACTCACCATTTAAATATTTTACCGTTGAATAACGAAGTTGTTTATATAAGAGACTTTTGCTTTTTGTGTTATTTACCATGGACCCCGTGACGTCAAAAAATGACTGTCAATATGACATAGGTAATACCTTTAATATATTTTCTCTGATTCCGATTAAGTTTAACTTGATTATTTATAAACAGGTGAAAATACGTGTTGTTATGCGAGGTGTTTTGAAACAATATTTACTAAACCACAGTCCCATAAATTTAGCTGTGGCTTTAATCGATAAAACTTATTATCATTAAGTAATATGCATTTAAATTCTTCTTTTTTCGTTTTTTTAAAAGAACACATTTCTTTCATGTAGTACAGTGTGTTTTTCTTCGGGTAATAACTCAATTTACCATTAGTTGAATTTCATCAACCCCATGATGCATCGTTCGATATAATTGTAAGTACCCGCATCAATTAAAACCAAATTAAAATTTGCAGTTACTATATGCCCTTCACGCCACTGTCAATGATTGATCTAAACCCAGGTACTATGAACAAAACCAATTTTTAACGTTCTTGGTATAGTTTTGCCCGCACTTGGTCTGTTTCTCTGGGTGAATGACGTACACCTTGTTACCACTATCGTAAACATTGTTGCATTCGGTAAAAAATGTAATATTTTTAAGTGAATAATTAAATAATTATTGTTTATTGCATAAGGGTGAACATTTAGTAGATAAACGCGAGGTTTAACGTTAGAGTTCCGCCGAAAAGCCAACCAGAAGAACACAAATTCTTTTTTTTTTCTTATACTCGTACCTACAACAGACGTTTTTTTTTCTTTAACTATTTCTGTTTCTACTTACAAGTCATATACAAAATATGTTTGCAACAAATAATATTACCAGCACTCCACAAATAAATATATCACAAACAACTAAAATCCAAAAAAGTGATTATTTGCCACAAATCCCATCAAGTAAATGGAATGACTTCTGGTTTTTAAAAAAGACCCTTTTTATTCAACAAAAAAATTATTGTAAAAATGCATTTTTTTCCATTTGATAAGAACTTCCGAAGACACACTGTATAATAATCAGATCTAATCAGTGATGTAGGTAGCGTGGACGAAAGCGAAACCGCTCGACTCGCTTCTGCGAGGCCCCTTTCTTCGGCTTATGCTGGTTTGGGAACTTCTTGTTTAGGCACCGAATAAAATTTTACCAGACCTGTTCCTTTTTTTTCTGGTTTGGTCACCTCGACAAAAATTATTACTTTTTGTTTGGTACCTAACTGCCTTTTCACATTAGCGGTAGTTGGAAATGCGGGTGACTGACCGACGCTATCAAAGTGTATGGAGTCCTATGAGACGTTTCACACGTAAAGCCGACTTTATGGGTTTTTAACGTGTGAAACGTCTCATAAGACTTCATACACTTCGATAGCGTCGGTACGTCGCCCGGATTTCCAGGTCCGCTAATGTGAAAAGGCAGTAAAGGTGGCAATATAATTTTAAAAGGATTTATAAAGTATGTATTAGTCTTGGGTTTAATTAAGCAATTACGTATATTCTGTAATAATAATAGAAATATTGTAATGCAATAAGACTGACACTACTTTAAGAGTCTTTACCCATGGGTTTTATTCAAATTCGCATTTGGCTAATGCGCATTACAGTGCTGGTGTAAACTTAGAATGAATATGTCTATGTTATTAAATTATATGTACCTAGACCTTTAGGGTACCAAACAAGAAAAAATAATTATGCATTTTGTTCAGGGGACCAAACCAGAAAAAAAAGGGTCGGGTCAGGTAAAATTTTATTAGGTGCCAAAACAAAAAGACATCTTTTTTATTGCCAAGATCTGCCCGATAAATCTCTTCAACAAAACATGCTGACAGGACATACCTACTCATGTTAGTTAAAAAGTATAAATGCGCAGTGAAAAAATATTGAAAAGTATATCAATTTGATGATTTGATGAAAGGTTTTATTTTTTACCAAGGTAATGTTCTGGTTGCACACAAATGGGTTAAGAGATAAACACAGCTACAAAATGTCGTGTTTATGTGACAACCATAGTGTGTGGCTAATATTTTTAGCTTTTATTTAAAAAATAAATAAATATGGATTTTAAGTTTGGGGCATCACATATAAAGAGGTGTAGCGCATCCCCTTTAATTGCGACGCCATGGGCAAGAGCCCACAGCTACGCCACTGAACATTACAATAAACCAGTGGCGCCTTTGCCATTAGGCTGAGTAGGCTGAAGCCTAGGGCGGCGGATTTTGGGGGCGGCAAATAAATGGAAGTGAGGACCTTTTTTTTTTTTGCTCTTCAAAATTTTTTCATGATGAATAATTTTGTTGGATTTGGAATTCTTGTACCCACAATCGAAAGAAATGGAAGTAAGGACCTTTTTTTTTTTGCTCTTATAAACTTTTTTCAGACGGAAAAGATGGGCGGCGAAAATAAAATAGCCTACGGGCGGCAAGGCTGGGGGCGGCGAAAAATAAAATAGCCTACGGGCGGCAAGGCTGTAAGTGCGCCTCTGCAATAAACCGCACTGAGAAAAAAATAATTTTTATTTTAAAAGCGGTGCGTCAATTTGTTACACCCTGTATGGGTCTTTAAATAAAACACAATTAAATTGATTAAAAGTGTGACTTAACTAAAAATACTAATGATTTACGCAACACTACACCGTACCCGAAAATTAGCTCAGAATTAGCATAGAACTGGGTTTCCAAGCGATTGGCCAAGTTCAAAGTGTCCCGAATAATTCTGAATAATCATCTCGTGACGTCGAACCTTGTCAATGGGGTAATTGACATGGTGGAGTGTATCAAAGGTGCGCCTTTGGGGCCAAATTATACCGCGCCGGTCGGGGGTGTAATTAGAGGCTGTCGAGAGAAAATTGCTTGAAAAATATGCTGATGCGCGGGCATTTGCATTGCCGGATATATCGGGTGTATGTTTGCTGTTTTTACTGTGTTGCCGAATATCATAGAAGGTTTTTTAAAAAACTTTTACCCGCTATAATTAAATAATTTTAAAACATACAAGGTATTCCATAAGAAAAATCATATGTTTTGTGTATATCTCCAAAACACAGTTAAAAAAAAAGTACCACACCACTGGACTCTATGTAATAATGTCTACCAATGTCTGTTTTTACTTTTATTGATAGTTAAGACAACTAAAATATGGGAGGGCTCCAAAAAATGGAATAAAATGAATTTTGCCCTGTATGTCGAAAACAAAAAATGAGAAAAAATTTAGTGCTATCTTTTGATTCATCACAAATTAGCAACACTTCGCGGCAACCGCATGTTTATCTCTAATAATAACCCAGATATAGTTTGAGCCAGGCATATTTTATTCTGAAAGCAATGCCGCAAAGTACACAAAAAATGATAAAGTAAACAAACATTTTCGGAGGCACATGGCGTCTGACAGAGCCCGATTACATATTTTTTAAATAAATAAAAAAACTTTGTTAAAACACGGCTCAAATCCTTTTATTTTGTCTCTGTCCTGCCATAAAACCTGCGCGTGGCGTGAGGAACTGGAAACTCGTCGGGTTTAATATTTTTTGCTGCAGTAAGTCATGGTTCACAAAAGGGTTTGTTGACATTATGGTTTTTTTGCCTACTTTGCGGCATTGCTTTCAGAAAGAATTATGTCTGCAATTGCAATATTTTCCATAAAGAAAGAAGAAGGAAAAATCTGTCGAACACTCTACAAGTACAAGAACCACAGCATAGCAAACCGCCACGCCTGTATGGGTTGCCCAAGATTCATACAGACAACATACCACTTAGGCCAATTACCAGCTCAAGAGATTAATGCCCGTTTCCACCGACTTTTAGGGGTCCCCTTACGTTAGGTAGAGAACAACTTACATTAGGTTACCGTAAGCTATTCTCTACCTAGCGTTAGGGAACCCCTAAAATGTTGGTGGAAACGGGCATAAGCTCACTAGCAATTTAGGGAGATTTTTCCCTAAAATTATTCAACCATTAGCTGACAAAACATCTTCATTTGTAAAGAACTCTTAGGGATTTGTAATTATCATTAAAAACATTAAATTAGATCCCTTAGATAAATTTGTCAACTTTGACGTCGAGGGCCTATATACAAATGTACCTTTGAAGGAACTGTTAGACATCATCGAGGCTAGATTGAGAAACGATTTTTACAAAGAAGTTTGTTTCCTCTTGAGGGTGTGATGGAGCTAAGGTGTTGTCTGCATAATTCTTATTTTCAAGTGAAAGATAAGTTTTATTCCCAAGATGATGGCCTACCGATGGGATCTTCACTCCAGTGATGGCAAACATTTATGTGGAATGGTTTGAAATTAATGCAATTAACACCGCAATCGTAAAACCGAAAATCTGGCCGGTACCGACAGACTGCTGACTGCTTTCTTAATCATCTAAACTCAATAAATAAGTCCATTAAATTTACCATTGAGAAAGAAAAAATGGATGTCTACCTTTTTTGGATGTTCTTGTCAGCAGAAATATAAGAAATAAATTTGTTTCAAAATTTTTTTACAATAGTATTAAAAAATACTTTTTGTGATTGACGATCTTCGTCTGTAAAATTTTTTAAAGACATCAATTTCGATTATTTCTAAGAATCAACGTACTACGACTTAAGGTCTGGCCACACATAACCGCAACCGAGCCCGTACCGGGCAAGGGTTGACAATGGTAGGAGAAAGTAAGGCAGACTGATTCGACAAATTTTAAAAGTTTTTATGATCTCAAAATATTAAATACATTTTTTAAAGCTATTGCATTATGTAATAACATTATACCTAGGGCTACTTGTTTACCTAAAATAGATGTTTCTACTTACCTCTATTTCTTTTTATCCAAACTTTAAATACAGGTAAAACTGTGTTAACCTTTTCTTTGTCACTGTTTATTCTAAACAGAAAGCGTAGTATTACAGACCTATAAGTATATTAATAACTTAATAAATCTTATCCAAACTTTAAAAACTACAATAATCAAACGCCCGAATTATCAATAACATTTATGCCGTACTGCTAAAAACATCGAAATCTACTACCCGAGTATAAATCAAAAACATATCTTACAAAACTAATTGAGTCGGCATAACAATATGACTCTGCGGCTAGTAATAAAAAATTGCTAACAATATATTAAACTAATCAGTTATTGCGATTTTATTAAATGATTTTTTTCTTGGTCTAGGTTTTCCGAGCTATGTGAGTTTCCGAATATGCTTTCTAAATTCTCTTACCCAATCTTTCAGCATATTTATTGTTTTTCCGTATATATACGTGTTGTATGTTTTTTCTTATTTTGTTAACTAAACTTGAGCAACTCGGAACTTTTTGTTACGTTATTGGAAAATTGTAAGTTTAATATTAAATTGCTCCGTCTAATCCTACATTTTACAATTGAGACGCACTGCTGAGATACGCTGCGGGCTCGTTGCGGTTAGGTTGTGGCCAGACCTTTATTGGTTTCTTATTTACGCTTGGCTGGGTTTATTATTATCTTAAACCAAAAAAAAAAAAAAACTGCGCTGTGTGAATGCCACAAAGTGTATTTCTGTTACCTCCAGCGTAAATAAAATAATAACACGCAATTTTTTGATGCTTTTTAATATGCGAACAGCGTTACGTATTACGGCAATTTAAATTCAGAATTTTAATTGCAAAATTATTATTATTATCGCTTAGTTTATGTTAAAATATTTCGATAATAACGCAAAACAGTTTATCATGGTTTTATGGAGTAATTGGTTAGTTAGTTGGGCGTATAATCCTAGTTAATTTATTAATTAATTTCATACCTATAAAGTATATTTTAGTTTCACTACATTAGTGATGTATTAAAACAGGCATTGAAAAATATTATAAAAAAATATTTTCTGAAAAGTAAAGACTAGATATTTTGAAAAAAAACGACACATCGTGAAGCATTTATCTAGAATTACTTTTAAATTAGAGCCTAATGGATGTAAAAGAAGCATAATATTGGGTTTGATTGAATGATCAACATAGTGCCCAATTGTCCGAGAAAGTCCAATATTTCTGTTGTCTAACGAAATCTGACAAAACGTATTTTTATAAAAGTTGTAAGGTTTTTAAACGTGCATGTACCAAAAATATGTTGATATATACAGAATGTCCCAAAAAAATATTTCTAAGAAGTTAGTTTTTTTTATATATTGTAATCCTTATTTTTGTTTACAGAATCTCATTTAGCATAAAATTTTGCATATAGTTCTATATTTTATTTGGATGCCACTAAACTTTCGTAAAGATTGTAAAAAACAAAATAAATTTCTTAACGTGAATCTTGTTTTTTAGAAGCAAAGTAGTTGCTATACACGACTTTCTTAAATATTTAAATTTTTGATCCATTTGTCCTATTGTAAAATCCATCCGTGGACATATTGTATACAGGGTGTTTTCTAACAGCGGCACGAAACTGCAAGGTATGATTGCTTATATTATTTTATGAAAAAAATTAGTAAACAAATTTCCGGAGTTGCTTTCTTACTGAGATACAGAGAGTTAACATTTAAGAAAAAAATAGTTTTTTCTAAATCTTCCTAATATCCTTAGGCCGATTTGGAATACAATTTGGTACATTTATTTAAAGTAATAAGGCGCTTATATACTCCTTACCAAATTGTTATTATTAGTGTCGTTCAGTACGCAACTTAATTATTGAGAAAAAAGTACGCTACTGACTTTTTTGACGTTTTCATATTTTTTATAATTAAGCAATTAATATTACAACTTTTTAACCTCTTGTAGTTTTTTTTGTATCTACCTTCGTTTCCGAGAAAAAATATTAAAGCTACTTTAATTTCTTCTAAAAATACCAGTAGACAACATGATATAAAAAGCAAAAATTAAAATAAAACAATTATTTGCTTTAAAATAAATTAGCAGCCGTGAATTTTATCTAAAATTGTTATTTTCCCTATTTATTAAGATCGAAATTCTTAATTTTTAATTTTAGATTCTATTTTATGCTGTTTAGTGGCTACTTTTTGGAATGACTGAAAGTAGTTTTTTCTTGAAAACGAAGCTAAATACAAAAAAAATACAGGCTATTTATTTAAAAGTTGTATTATTAATTGTTTAATTATAATAAAGTATAAAAACGTCAAAGAAGTCAGTGGCGTACTTTTTTTTTCTCAATAATATAAGTTGCTGGTGTCCACTGAGACGCCACTGGACCCAATATAACAATCTGGTTAGGGCTAAATAAGCGCCTAATTACTTTAAATAAATGAACCAAATTTTTTCCTAATCGGCCTAAGCATATTAAAAATACTAAAAAAACTGATTTTTTTTCTTTAATTTTACCGTCCTGTATCTCAGTAAGGAAGCAACTCATATCGGTTTGGTTTTAGTACATATATTTATAAGAACTTTTTTACAAAATAATATAAGGAATCACACCCTAAAGTTTCGTACCGTTGTTAGAAAACACCCTGTATATATTTTTAAACTTTAGCACTTGGTATCTCAAGACATTAAGGACAAAGAACGTTTATTTAAGCTTTTTTTTAAATCACCAACCTTAAGGATCAGTATCTCAATCTAAATCACCTGTGTAATAAAGAATTGTGTGGTTCTAAAATAGAACCGCCACTGACCAGCCGTGAAAGTGTCGGTATCATCGTCAGTTATGTATATTGATAAAATCCAATATAGCTTCGCAGTCTTAAAAGGAGATTTCAATCAAGCATCAAAGTCCGCTCGAGCTCATGAAAAACGTGGATTCCACCGACAATTAAAGCTACTGCTGAACTTGCTCGATATCGGCAATTACTCTGAATATCTCCGGATTCCTATTAAATCGATCTGTGTAAAGCAGGTACGAGTAGCAAATGATAGGTTGCAGCCTCGGAAGTTAAAATGTTGCCTAGCATAATTCCATCTAACTGTAGTGGCAATCAGAATGTGTAAATTATTCTCTGCAGCGCGGTGTGTGTATGTAATTTTCGATATCTCGTTGTGCCTAGTACTCGATCACGCCACGAAATCTTGTTATGTGATCAATTTCTGGCTCGATTACCTCAGCCATACCTCAACGGATTACGAATGTATTTACTGAAACTGCAAATTCTATTTAATCATTGCCATTTTCTTTCATGATTCAATTTGCCTGATTCAACAATGCGTATCTGGTTGAAAACCTGTTAAAAAATAAATGTAGCGATAATAATGTGTATTGGTGATACTAAGAGGCTTATTTCAGCGTTAGCTATTTAATTGAGATATAAATTGGAATCAGGGTATGTATGGATGTTTTAAAAACAACTATACGGGACAAAAATAGTGTACAGGACAGGGGCGGTCATTTCATGCCACATTCCTTGTAACCGATTATTTTCTTTTAACAACTAAACACATTTAATTACAAATATGGGCATTTAATGGCAGGGCCATATTTGTGACTTTTTAATTTGCCTGAAAAAAAAATAAAAGTATAGCTATAAATTTAAATATGACCAGGAATAATATTTTTAGAATGAAGCAAATGGTCCTAGTAGCAATTTCGTCTTAACAACTTAATACCCCAGCAGGGATATCTAGGAGCCATTCACTGTGTTATTTACTTTAATTGTTTTTATTCAGTGAGTGTCAAGATGACAATGCATCACAGTTAGGGAATTTTTTCACAAAGCGACCTTTTACTACGACTCTACGACTATCACTTCTTTACCACGGGTAAAAAGTAATTGTCTTGTAAACTGTATACAGGGTGATCAAACTTAATTCGGAACTATTACCAACTTTTTTATTATTGGAGAGACGAAGTCGGTTAAGTTAGGGAAGTAGTAGTGCTTTTTCGGCTGATTAACGTGCTGCCAACGGAAAAACAATTGAACATCTCGAAACTCGACTTAATTTTAAAAACAATTGAACATCGGGTTTTCAATTTATTGCAAAAATGTACTTTTTTTAAATAAAACACTCTGTATATTATATCACTATTCAAAAAACATATCAAGGAGCTTTAAAAAGTCAACACCTGATACCTATACCTAATTTTTAATATCTTCGGAAATATGGCCATTCTCAGTAATTTTATAGTAATTTGGCAATTTTTAAATGAAACACGCTGTATATTGTATCGCCATTAGAAAGATATTTTAAAAGGCTTTAAGAAAATATCACTTTTAGATTTGGAAATGTGGTATTTTCTTAAAGTTCTTTAAAATATCTATGTAATAGTGATGTAATATACAGGGTTTTATTTAAAATAATGCCAGTTTACTATCACATTCCTGAGTATGGCCATATTTCCGAAACTATTAAACATTCGCCGGGATATATCACCTGTGGACTTTTTTAAAGCTCTTTGATAGATCTTTCGAATGATGATATAATATACAGGGTGTTCCATTTAATAAAGTCCGTTTGTTGTGCTATTCAGTACCATCAATTTTCTATAAGTAAATACTGCACTTGTAAGCAAATGCTTGACTTTATTCATACCACATACAAATTTTTTCTGTGTTTATACGTTTGAAGTATATCCTTCTATAGTTCCATAGTATGAGCATTTTTCATTTTCTTCTTTTTTATTTATATGGCCCACAACAACTCGGGTTTGATCCTGCTGACCCAGGAGAAAGCCAGAGGATAGTCAGGTTAAACAGAAATGTCAAAATTTGCTGTTTAGTTTTTAGGTCTTAATAATTTATGCCGTGTTTATTACAAATAAAAAGTATAAAAATAATAATGTTAGATAAATATATCAATATATATCAAATTTATTGATTTATTTACAGCTTAAATTTTGTGAAAATCGTTATAAATAACTGCACGACATAGAACAAAGCCAATGGTTATGTTTTGTTTTGAAACGAAGCCGATAAATAAAAAATGGAGGCCAAATGGAACATGCGTGTTCAGAAAATGACGAAAATCCAAGTGAATCTTTAAAAACAGCTAATTGGATTCACCCCAATCCAATGGATCAATATATGAAAATGCCTTAAGTACCTAGTTGGCAATCGGTCTGCGGTTGGTGATCTTAATCAACTCTAAAGGAAAAACCTTTGGCTAATGTGAAAATCTTCGACGTTGGACGGATGCAATCTTGCAGTGCAGGAAATAACAAGCAGTAGGAAATTTTTAACTTTTTCATTTTTGTAAAATGATTTTGACTGTTTGTCAAGAATACTTAGTTTCGTTTTTAAATGTATAATAACATTATAATAGGTTGCAAAAAAATACTTGCAGATAAACTCTATAATTTAGAAATATTAAAGCAGACCCGACATTTTATCACCATTTTAAATTACGACCTAAAAACAAAACCTAATTTTCTTTAATTATGTCCTAGACGATTTTTTACTTATACTCTAAAATACAAACGACCTTCTGCTTAATAAGAAACATCTCAACCACAAACTACCTTTAATTTAAAAAAAGGTCATTTAAAAAACTGTTCTGTCCTTTTCTTGCGTACGTTAAAAGAAAAGATAGGAAGAATAGGTAGGTTCAGTCAGTCAAGAAGTGTGTTTTGAGAAAACCCATACAAAGTTTTAATGGTTTTTCTATGAAACGATTTAATTGTGGGATATCATGCCATCAAGATAATTTGCATCATCCTCGGGGCAGATGCGGCAGGATGTTTTATAAGGTAATTTGTAATTTTGTCGTCATGTCTTGGTAACCTAGAAAACTTGACACTTGCTTTATATGTTCAGGTTGTTGCTTTAATAAGGAAGATGTTGATAGGCAATTGGCCTGCCGCCTTTTTGTATTATTATTAGTAATTTAGACGTTTAAGTAACAAAATACTTAATAACAAATCATATTTGCTGTTTGTGTATTAGGGTTAAATTAATGTTAAAGCTGCGATGGGCGAGCAACGCGACGTAATTTAATAAAAGCTGTTTTTTCGCGCCACTCTACGCCATTTGTATGGTTTATGGCAGCTTCAATATAAACACAACCTTATGCATATAAATATTGCTAAAGAAATTTCATTTTTATATAATAAAATAACTTAGAACCAGAGATGGGTCGTGAAAAACTCCGGACGTTTTTTGGGAACATTGGGGGAGCATTCCTTGGGAGCTTATTTTATTGCTTGACTTATTTTACTTTTACAGGTAGTCATATAGTTTATTTTCTTTAATAAATGATTAACATTTTATAAATATAGTTATTAATGTAATTTATTTAAATTCATAATTTTTCAAACATTTTAAAATGAATACACCCCTACTTTATTTAATTTTAAATTTTGCACTAAAATCTTTTTTAATGGCATCACAACATATTGTTTATTTTCAAGATGCCGGCCATAGATAATTTATTAACGACATCTGAATAACGGATTTCATTAATAAATGACCTATGGCCGTCATCTTGAAAATAAACAATATGTCCAGGGTAGCTCCTTTTTGTTGACCTTGCAGGGTATAGCGAAAACTAAAAGGGATAGAACAAATCTGATTACACAATCTCGATTTTGATATTTGAAACAAATTTAGTGGTGAAAGTAAATCCTGGCCAATTTTTTTCGTTTTAAAGATTCAGAGTATTTTTCAAATTTTGTCAATTTGGCCAGTCACTTGTAACTTGCCTAATATTAGAGATAAAAAAAATGTAAATAGAAAGGTTTTAGGGATTTTTACGTAGAATTTACTTTCTTACCTACATATATTTTTCCATTGACTTTTAATTTACGGTGATAACACAAAGTTGGGTTTTTTTTTAATGGAACACCCTGTATCATCATTAGTTAAAACATCTCCTTAAAAGCTATAAGAAATGCCACATTTGATAAAGCTGTTTTTATATAGTTTCGGAAATATGGTTATCATCAAGATCTTTTTATATGAAAAATTCTGTATATTATATTACCATTTCAAAGACATTTCAAAAAGGTTTAACAAAATACTACATTTAATATGTTTATATCTTAATTTTATTCTTGGAAAATGACCATATAAATCTCAAAAATAGTAGATAAACACGCACTAAAATTTAGAAACTCATATTTCTAAAGCTATTAGAGAAAATCATTATAAATATAGTAAATTCTTAAAGGTCTTTAAAATGTCTTTTTAAGGATGATGCAATATACAAGGTGGTTAATTTAAAAATACCATTTTATTATTGAATCCCTGACAATGGCTTTATTTCCGAAACTCTGACAAATTAAATATATCAAATGTGGTACTTTCTTACGGCTTTTAAGGAGACCTTTCTATTGGTGTAAAAATATACAGGATGTTTCATAAAAAAATTGTACTATAACTCTAAAATAAAAGTCAATGGAAAAAATATAATCTAAATCTAGGTAAATCGTTTCTATAAATTTACATTTTTTCCTATCTCTAATATCAAGCGAGTTACAAGTCTATCTGTCTAAATTGACAAAATTGGAAAAACACTCAAGTTAACCATAGTTTATTTATACCACTGAATTTGTTTCTGAAAATTAAAATAGAGATTTTGCAATCAATTCGTTCTATCTCTTTTAATTTTCGCTATACCCTGGCGCGTTTTCGTTGACCTTGCAAAAAAAGGCGCCACCAGGTACAATGTATATTGTGTCTCATTTAAAATAAAAAATTCGCCCTTTATCTGAAAATAGGCCATTTTGTTTGTGCGCTGGTGGAAGGTCACAAGTAAATGGCTAATATTTGATAAAACATCATAAAAATCCAACGCTGTCTGTAAATATTGCATCCTAAAAACTCTATTTGTCCTAAAAATTTTCGCAATCAAAATAGGTCAAAAATAGTTGAGTACCCAATATGTTAACATATGTTCTCCTATCGTCCATTTATTTGTTAGATCCAAACCAAATAGAAGGTAAAAATACATCATTGTTACAAATAAAATATACGAATATAAAAATCTTCAGTTTTGCTAAACCCAGTTTAAATATTAAAAAGCAAATTAAATCCCATCTTAGGTACTTTATTGGTGGCACTTGTAGATCAAGAAAGGTGTATTTAACCCATCAAACACAAGCTTTAATTACATAGTATTTTTTAAAACCCCATGATTTTCAAAAGGTATCTGTCAGTCGCTTTTTAGCCCGCTAGCATTTTTGATTCCCGGTATAAAAATCGTTTTTTGTACCTTAATATGGTTTTAAATAGTGGTTGTTTACCATACACGTATATTTTTGAGGGCTAGTGTTAATGCACGTCCAGGTGTCCGTTGTGGGTAATTTATTACTGGAAAAATAGAGGTTGCTTGTAAAATGACAAATGAACGGGATACACATAATTAATAATAATGTATTTTCGTATGAATATCGTCTAAGTAGGTCTAATGGTTTCAAAGTATTTTGTGTAGTTATGTAGGACATGATAATGGGTGTAAAACATATAGAAAATTGGGCTACATTTGTCAGGGGAATAGGTATTATGTTGCTGTTGTAGATTCTAGTTTGATATATTTGGGGCGCTACGCCGCCCTCTCAGAAACAAAAATGATAGATTTATTTAAAAAATATTTATTATAAATATACAGAGTTTCTACTTAAGTTCGCACCACATGAGAAACTTTTTTATTATTAATTTTTCGAAAAAAATTATACTTAAAAAAATTGCATGGTCCAAAACATAAAATTACATTATCAAATAATAATTTGTTGCCGTGGTATACGAGGTATGTCAAAAAATATAAATTTTGCTCCAGAGGAAAGTTCCCCTTATATTTCATGATATCGAAAATTTTTACAAGAAATTATTTTTAGGGTTAGAAATAACATTGAAATATGCAAAAGAAAACCTTTGTTTTATCAATTTTTTATGCATTAAGGGTAAAAATTTAGGTTTGTACATTAATGCATACGATCCTCGAAATGTTATATGTAAAGAAAGCTTAAGAACTGTCCAAACAGCACAACGTCACAAAACGCTCGTAATCGCAGAAAAAAAGCTTTTTTCTTTTAAATAAACCAATTTGCGTATTTAAAAGGTATTTTTAATCCTAAACATCTTTTGCTCATAAAAAATTTTCGATATTATAAAAAGTAAGGGTACTTTCCTCTTGAGCAAAATTCATATTTTTTTACATACCTCATATAACACTGCAAAAAATTAATATCTGATAATTAAATTTTAGGTTTTGGACCATGCAGAACTTTTTATAAAGAATAACTTTTTTTTGTAAAATTAGTAAGTAGACACTGTATCTTACATTAAAAAGGGAACAAATATACTTCATAAAATATCTACTAACTAAACCATTCAATCATTTCTTTTTAACACGCTTTGGCAATTGTCTTGAAGGTGGTAGCAACTCCGATTTTGACGACATTTAGCATAGTGTATCCCAGGATAGGTGTTACAAGAAGACAAATAGACCAAAAATTTTTGATTTTTAAAGTGTTCGCATGGTTCAAAACTAAAATTTTATACCGATTGGTATTATACAGGGCGAGTTATAACTAAAAATATGAAAAATGCCCTCGGGTTAATTATTTTATTTGATTTATATTTTTAAAATATTATCAAATTGTATAAGTAAATGTTGTAGAATAATTGAATTTTATGTCAAAATTAAGGTTAAAGCATGAACGTAAAAAAATGTTATTGTCAATTTTTTACATTACGCATTAAAACTTGTTACGTGTAAATGTGTAATGTAAAAATTAAAAAAATGTTTTTTTTAACTGTAATTCTTTAAATTTAAATTTTGACATAAAATGTAATTATTTAGAACATTCACTTATACAATTTTGAAATATTTAAAAAAAGGTACTTTAATTTTGGTCACTTTTCATATTTTTAGTTATAACTCCCTGTATATTACCGATCAGAGGAAAATTTTGTATTTATTAGTTTTGAATCATACGACCAGTTTTCCTTATAGGACGTTTAACAATTCCAAAAGTTTTGGTCTATTTGTCCCCTTGTAACACCTATTTTGGGACACACTGCATGGTTTTTTTGGCGCTGCCAATTTACTGTTTGTTGTATATTATATTATTATATTTTGGTTTTCAACTTTGACGACGGATATCTCGAAAATACCTTTATTGAAAAATTTTCAAATTTGACCACCCCAAAACATTTTCAGAGAAAGAAAGGTCTCCACCTTCATTCTTCACCGCATTTGTTTTTAGTATTTCAATACTAAGCCCGGGAGCCCTTTTAACACCAATCCAAGGGGACCTCCCTAAGCTTTTGGGCCCCGGGCCACTGCACCGCCTAGCCCCATAGTAGCTACGCCACTGCTTGTATGTCGTATGTATGATTATATGTAACTCTCTCTTGGAATAAGAGCAAGTGGCTTATCAAAATTTTGTTAGTAAATTCCACCACTTTAATTGCGTTCGGTGGCCGAGTGGGCTAAGAGGCGTGTCTTCACTGACGTCGCGTCGAATTTACCGGTCGTGGGTTCTAATCCCTTCCGCGCCATTTTTTTTTGACAATCCATCGAATTAAAAAGTGGAAAATAAATATAGAAAAAACGTACCTAAAAACACGCTTTCATAGCATATCAAACTAAAAAGTAAAAATTATAGTTTAAGAAAAAAATAGTCCTAATACAATAATGAACAAAAACTAGTAGTATTATTGTAAAAAATTGTCGGGCGTTCGATATTAAAAAATATGGCACAAAGCGCTTACGGTTTTTACAATAATACTAGTATTTTTCATTCACTATTGTATTAGGACTATTTTAAAAATTATTTTTAGTTCGATGGGCTTTGAAAGCCTCTTTTTAGGTTTTTTCTTCTAACTATAATTATTAAACCTCTGTTTGAATGTGGCAGACAATGAAACTTTATTCATATTTATATTCATATTTTATTCACCATAAATCATACAAAAAATACATAAAATACATTTGTTTTGGTACGTCAACCCAATAGTAAAATTGTAAAGAGGTAAAGACAAATTTAAAAAACAAATATAACCTAACTTCAACGTCAACACAATATTAAAATTGTAAAAGGTACAGACAGTTTAAAAAAATGTATTACCTAACTTAAAGAAGAACAAACAGAACACAGAAATAAATCGTCACTTCCATTAGCCCGACTTTCCTTTTTAATATTTTTATGTTTAATGTTTTCCAGTCAGTGGGTATTTTATTGTATATCTTAACAAGTAGTGATTCTCCTCCGGTAGCCGTTCTGCACAGATTTACCCTGGGTAGTCTTAACAATTTTTAGACCTAGTATGATATTCATGTATCTCTGCTTCGCTTTTAAAAATGCTTTTTTTATTTATTTATCAGTGATACTAAAGGAATTTTCAATGCTGGCGTCTCACGTGAACAGCCTCATGCTTGATCGCACCCAATTGCGTCATTGGTAGATGCTCATCCAGACTATATAAACCTAGTAGTAGTAGGAATTACTTTGAAAACGAAAAGAGTAGAGTAGTAGGAATTACTTTGAAAACGAAAAGAAATAGAACTGCCCGAAACGTTGTGTGAATAAATAAAATAAATACAATGGAAATCCGAAATTCTTTTAGTATAACTGATATAATAGTTTAATTTGCGGCTAGACCTAAAGTTTTTTTAACTAAGTACTTAAGAAAACATTTTATTATTCAACTGTGTGATTTCTTTATTTACCGATAAGTTATATGCTTGTAAATTGAACACTAACAGGTAGAGATTAGACAAGAACACATGCACTAAAACATTCACTCATAGGATGTTGGGTGTTCTTATTTGTCGTTACTTAAAAAAAAATTAAACCTACTTCAAAAAATAATAATAAATAAGGCTCTCTAAAAATTTAAAAATTTTTAATTTAAAAAAAATGAGGTCGGGTAATAACATATGCTATTAAAGTATAAAAATCTTTTGCTTACTTGGTTATTAATATTTAGTAATTTAGCGCATATGTTATTACCCGATTTTTTTTTAATTTAATAATTTTAACTTTTTACTGGGTTTTATTTATTTTTTAAATTCAGTTTAATTTTCTTACGAAAGTTCTTATTTTTTGCTTTTAAGTTTATTTTTGCTTTCCAATTTAATATAGTTACTATTAAATCGATAATCACTCAAAACTCTACCAGAACTTCTTTAAAAGACTACATTAAAAAGCACAATGACGTGTAATTTGATTGGTTTTTAAACGTTAAGACGGTCATGCAAAACTGTCACTTGGATGGTCATGGATAGTTCTGGTTTTTTTTTTTAATTTTCTATTAAAACGAATTAAAAAGAAAGAAAGAAGATTTAACTAATCATGACCCTCAATGTCAATCATTTAAATTACACGTCCCTGTGCTTTTAACTGTAGTTTGTGTTTCAGTTCGATGAAAATAGTAAGTTTTGTTAAGGAATGTAATAGCAATTTGTAAACTGCCCTCGTATTATTATAATATTTGTTTAACGTTACACCAATGAGTGGCGCTAGTACAGCTTTGTCGCACGAACAACGCACGGCAGAGAGAAAACAATAAGTCTAGTACCTTTTTTCCTTCCGATTCTGTCTTATTTTTATTTATTTTTTCATTGGATCACAGCGGTAGTGCACTCTTCCAAATAAAAAAGAATTTTTAAAATCGGTCCACAACTGACGGAGTAATCGCCTAACATACACACAAAAAAAAACATACGGGAAGAGAATTGATAACCTCATTCTTTTTGAAGTCGGTTAAAAATAAACAAACATCACATAAAAAGGATATACGACAAAATAAAGAAAAAACCTAAACTTATTGCAGTAAAATAAAAATTTAAAGCCATATTTAGCGTTATTTCTTAATTTTTATGGTATAGAAAGTTAAACTTTTTGGTAAATACGAGTTATTATTTATTTAAGGACTTAATTTAAAGCAAAATTAATAGAAAAAAACGAGTAATCATTTTGATCCTTAATTTTACTCGTTTAAAGTCAGACGATAGAGTTGATGGATCCGTGAATCACGATAAAACTAAATTTCATCGATTAACGATTATCTTTTTGATTACTATCGATAATTACCTCCACCTTGAACTTAGATTAGAAAACGTGTTTCATGGTTAAGTGTATTTTTATCCAATTTAACTGAAGAAGCAGTCGTTAAGAGCGATTGTTTATTTTGTACAGGATATAGTGCAAAATCGACATTTAAAAAATTAGGGGAAGGAAAAATGAAAGACGGGCTTTTTTGCGATAATAAAGTTATCAATGCAAATTATATCTTTACACTTATATCTTATTTTCTTAAAATCACATCATCAAAAAATTAATACAGGATGTCCAGTAGACTGGGCAAAAACAATAGTTTTTTTATGAAAAATATATCGGAAATATTGTTTAGGGTGACAAAAAGAAAATATCGTGAAGATTTGTTCTCTTAATATTATTATCTAGAGGTTCCTGTACTTTAATATAGATTCTTTTGTACTTTTATTTTTGCGTCAAAACTCCCTTACTATCAAGGTAAAAACAAATATGTGCACATATATCTTTAAAAAGTTAAAGTGCCTACTAAAAACATCTTATTAAAAATTTCCGCCAAACGAACCGTTTTCGATTAATCAAGTTTTAAACATTGACTAAGGGTACATCGTTACACTTAATCCGATTCAACCGATCGAATAAAACCTTATCCGACAAAAAATTGTGATATAATAGGTTTGTTCCAGCAGAATGTTGGAAACATGTTAGCAACAATCGTAAAACGCAGAAATTGTTAAAAAATTTAGTCAGAAATATTAGCAACAGTTTTCTGCTGGAACGAAAAATAAACAAGGCGTGCATACTGCTTATACGTCAATACAAGAAAGGGTATGTTAAAAATTGTCAGTAATGTTTGAAGAAAGTTTGCAAACTTCTCGAACAGTTTCCAACATCTTAAAACTACTGCTGGAACAGCAAACAATTGTATAATGTTAGAAACATGGCACTGCTGGAACGACAACTTTGACGTGCGCAGAATCGGAACGGTTGCAAACATTTCTGACAGCCTGCTGGAACAAACCTATATACGTTTCAGATTGAGTGAGGGATTGGATTGAACGCCATAAATCTGTTTTTCAAGCGAATTAAATTGAGTTTAATCGGATCGGAGGTTAAATTTATACAATATTCACGGTTTTGGAAAAGGTTTAAAAATGAAATTTAAGTGAAACAGCTGATAAGTGCAAAAGCGAAATAGTGGGAAATAAAATAAGCTTAAATATTTGCTAAAATATTGTGATAGTATTTCTTTAGTGGTTTGCGTTATTATTTTGTTCTAATTTCTAAAATTAAATGACATTTATTAGAACAATACCACAAAAGTAAGGTTAAAAGTTTATTTTTACTTGTTTGCTCTCCTTGTCAGTGTATATACTTTTCTTTGTCAAATTTAAAATAAATTAGAACCGGATTATTTGTATCCGATAAATTCTGGGACAAAGGGCACAGTATTAGTTTCAATGCGATCCGTCCAATCCAATTCGATTTTTACGATGTACCCTTAGTCATAGATATATTTTTTGGATTTACCTGTTTTATTTTTGAATTTGGTAACTAACGTAAAAATAAATATATAGATAAAACAACATAGGTTCTTAAAGGGAATTTAATGCTCTACAAAAAGGTCTCTAAGGCCCAGTTGTACAAAGCAGGTTTAAACTCAGTTCTAATAAACTGAGGTCAAGCCTTTAAACTTCCTGTAAAATCTCAATTTTTTCAATGCCTTGACACTGACAGCAATATTGAGATATTACGGAAAGTTCAAAGGCCTGACCTTAGTTCAGTCAAAGTTTACGAAATATAAATATATGTTGGGACACTCGTCACAGCGCTGCATAAAACAGATCGGGGTCTAGTTACCTCCAGCTGCCCGATAAGGAATAATTCGAGCAGTCGTCTATACACAGTGTGCCGAGTTAGCGTTGCAGAGGTCGGGGCAAATTAATATAGAGTGGACGTAAAATTTGCGACATTTATATCTGTTTTATATTGTTTTTAAATGCACGTAAAATATTGTTCTGTTGATGGTTGTGTTACACAGCGGGGGTGGTGACCTGACATTATTTAGATGTCCAAAAGACGAAGCAAGAGTGGAGTTTTATTTTTAATCTAATATTTTACAAATAAAATTGATAGCAATGTAAGCAAATTATTATTAATTTTTTTATAGTAATTTTATGGACAGAGAAACAGTATTTATTGTAAAAAACAAAAATGATTAATATTGCGTTGAAACTTGTTTATTTTAAAAGAGAATTTTTAATTAGATATAACATGTTAACAACTAATCAAGTTTTATAATTCCTAAAAATAACCAACCAAATTGGTTTTTATTTAGGATTTTTTATGCTAAATGTAAAAAGTATTAGGCATTAAATCTCTAAAACTAAAATATTATCTTTACTTTGAAATATATATTTACTCACAGGTTAAAACTTTTTTAAATTATAAAAATATAGCACAAGCACTTTATAACTTTATTCTGTCGTTTCTAATATGTATATCTGATAGGAATAACCTCACTTTTTTTTAATGACAAATTGTATATTTTCTTTAGTGAAAGCATATATTAGATATTATTTAAGTGGATATACATTAAGGTGACTCATTTTCAAAAAGTTTTTATTTTTTTCGTTGCTCAAGCAAACTTCTTTAATCGTTATGTAGAAAAAACCTTGCCAAATTTAAGCTCCTAATATTAATTTTAAGTACCTTACCATTTAAATTTATTTTAAGTTTTTCCATATAAAAAAGTAATAAACTTTTCTTTTTTTTTTTTCAAATTTCTAATGGCGTATTTAATGCTCGTTAAATCTGCTTTAGTGTTTATTATGTAACTGGAACTGACAGAAGTTGTCAAAATTCACTTTTAAACAAATTGTTTTTTTATTTTTTAAGCAAAAACGCAAAAAGAAGTGAGATAAAAGACCTGACTCTTTAAAAATTGTTTTTTATTCTATTTGAATTTATTTTTTTATTGATTACTACACATTTCAGTAAAAAATAATTTTTACAAGTTACACAAAAAAACACTAATGCAATTTCAAAGAGCGTTTTGGGAACTCCATCAAAAAGATTAACAATATAGTAAAAGTGGGTAAGACAGTAAATTTTATAATATATATATATATATATATATATATATATATATATATATATATATATATATATATATATATATATATATATATATATATATATATATTATAAATTTATAATATATATATATAGAAGCAAGAAAGATATGTTAGTTATATATATATATATATATATATATATATATATATATATATATATATATATATATATATATCTATATATATATATATATATATATATATATATATATATATATATATATATACATATATATATATATATATATATATATTTGCGTGCATTTTAAATGGAAAAATTCTCAAATATAAATTGTAAGTAATTCTTGAAATAAATATTAAGAGTTCAAATTTGGTGAAATTTTTTTCTTTTAATGTAGATTAAAATTTTGCTTGAGCACCGAAAAATAGAAAAATTTTTGCGGAAATAAATTACCCTTATACACATACAGTTAACGGTTCGGTGTGTGTATTTTTGATCAAAATCACTCACCTCGTCTACATGCCCAAGAAAAAGGGTCAGATATTTTCGACCGAGCATGTACTGGCCAAAGAATGTTTATGATCGGATTTACCCAATTATTATTAAATTAAATATAAAATAGCCTTATGAGAAATAAAAGTACGCCCAAAAATAGGTCTAATATAATGCAATAATAGCATAATTTTCTAAGAAAGTTGTAGAGTAAGTAATTTTATGTTATGTAAACTACTACTATCTAGGTTTTTTATTATAGTAATTAATGTATCTATAGATTATTGTTTAGTTGTAAAATAAACGTTTGATTATCTATTTATTTTTATTTTTGCTCGTCCCTATCAAAAATATTTTAATTGTATTTAGCCTAGCATACTCTATGTCATCGTTTACGTAAACGAATAAATATTTTAGTTTATATTTCAAAGAGTACAACAATGCACCGCCTTCCACGAAATTCCTAATATCTTCATCAGTTGCACCAGTATCCCCTACAATTTTTACGACCGCGTCTAGTCACTGTATTGCGGCGGCAGCCCTTAGATGCTACGAGTTCAAAGGTTCGCCAACAAGTGTCCTAACTTATATATTTATATTCCGTCAAACTTTGGTTCAGTAGAACTGAGTTTAAACCTGCTTTGTACAACTGGGCATTAATGTTTTTAAATAGAATCGAGAAATGATGTTTGTATTTATAAACCGTACATTAAATAAAAAATGTATCAAAAAATCATATTTGTTTAAAACTAAAAGGAAATCTAAAAACTATTTTTATTTTTGCGGTTTTTTTCTTAAAAAAATTCAAACTGGAAAAATCAACTCCTAAATTTTGTCGGTAGAGTTACTAAACAACCTGTATAAAAGTGGGGATGACTACAAGGTCACAGTGTTATAACTGACGTCAAGCAAAGCCATCTGACTGTGAGAGCAATTGTTGGCGGGCTTATATTTTGTGTCGAATAATTTTTATATACGAAAGTGTCTTATTTTATATTTTTTAATTTTACATTTCTTTAACAATAACTAAGATAATTGTATAAAAATTATAATTGACCGTTTAATCTATTAATTTCCCATAATTTGTTTCTAAAATTCGAACTTGTTAATTTTTTTAATTAGAATCAAATATATAATTTTGAAATGACAGTGACTAAAAACAAATAATCCAAAAATTAGTACAGACATGCTCCTATAATTATATAGTTTTTGGAAATTTAATTGTTCTTTAATTGGTATAATTACTTTAAATTTGTAATGAAACATTTATGTGGGTAATAATGTAGAAACACAAACATTGTTAAGGATAATTATTACCCAAAAACATTTATACAAGTATGGTTTAAATATTAACCCAAATTTAAATACATTTTTTAATTTAGTTAAAGCTTAACACGATTTTACATTAACCCTGTATATTGTCATGATCGAAGTTTTATAATGCCAGTTATATTGAATTTTTGGTTAGGTATGAAGCCGCTTGTGCAAAAATTTGGATACATCATAGTTTTTAAGGTGCCCAATGCCTTTTTTCGCTGTTTCAAAAGGTGTAAATCACATGTCGATAAATGTGGACCATAAGATGTATATGTATGAGCTTTCCTATGCATTTTTTTAAAACATTTGTAACCAATTGGTTAGTATGAGGTGAAGGTATCGAGCGGCAAAATGATTGAACCATTTCTGGTGGAATCTCTTTTAGGTTTCCTATACAAAAAAGATATACACTCATTGCAGAAATCCCTCTGATTGTGAGTAATCGTTTTCGAGATATCTACAATTAAGTTGTATAGTGTAATCAAACATTTTAATTACAAAGTATTAACTATAACCACAACTGCACCATGATACACTAACGATTTATATATATGTATTCCCATATACAGTGTGTTGTAAGTTGTCTACATATGGGATTTTTTATAATAAATTTTACGACAAAAGTTTATTCTTTATAAACAGTTCTGCATGGTATAAATCTTAAAAGGCAACCATCAGATATTAAATTGGATCAGTCTACGAGGTTTGACCCAAAATGTAATTTTTGCTTTAATAGAGTAACGTACTCATTATGTTTGCTTATATTTAAAAATTGTATATGCTGGTTTAACAATTATCAAACTTCTTGTCAAATAAGTGGGGCCAAGTTCATCTTAAAGAAATTTGATAATGTAGGTAAAACAGAAAATTGGATATCAAATAAATTTAAAGTCGCCTTGTCAAATTTGTTTGAAGGATTAGAAGACGTCCTATTTTTCGTCAAATATTTGATGCAAAACTTTAAAACTATCAACCCAATGAATTAAAAGTTGACCCCACTTTTCTCTATCACCGTGAAATCGGGCTCGGTGCGGTTATGTGTGGCCCGACCTTAATGAGATATGATATTAACGGACTGAAAAACATGTCCAACAAGAGCTAAAAATTAAATAATTTTAAACTCAAAAACTTTATAAAACAAGATTTTATTAATATGTACTTTAAAAAAATAAAATAATCTTTTTTTATTTTTAGGGTCAACTTATAACCTCATTACACACTTTATATGATCTAAAAGCTTGTCGCGAGATTAACCTCTTTGGATAAAGTAATTTTAAACTAAGTTAATACGAGTACTTAAGTCTCGCGACAGGCTTTTAGATCTAATTGGGTTATATGTTTATATTAAAAGTTTTAAAGAAAAAGTCTATTTATTCTGTAAACAGATAAATCTTTTAAAAAATATGTATTCCCTTCTGTATACTTGACATTGCCTTAACTTTCTCATCACACTTTACCAAACCAGACTACAAACAAGTGTTCAACAAAATTTAAAACACGCTTGACAACTTGCCCCACAAAAAAAGTTAAATAGCCCTCTAGGGCAAGTGTGATAACCCACCCACCATGAATTTTATCAAAAGTAATATCTTTGGAATTTTTTAATGTCGCTATTATGCTAAGGAAAACCAGCTCAAATCTTTCCAGCTTCGGAGTATTGTCTTGTCTGCAGCGTTGGCCGTGCCTGCGACGTTGTTTTGTTTTTGTTGTTTATTGCGATTTCTTCAAGCAGGCTTTACGAGATTTGCGGTAAAATCTTGTTAGTGGGCTGCTTTTAACGTAAACAAGAAACTAGATATTCATTTATTCAGGTATTCAATAAGCTATATACTGAGACTACTTGACTGTTTTAAATTTGACCTGAACATGAGATCTTGAGCAGTTTTACCTATTTTTCTTTTACATTATATTAATTGAAGCTAAAAAAGTTTTTTTTTTCCAAAAATTGTTGCTGTATATTAATGTCCTTTTCGTATGTGTTTAAAGTAAACAAGAAACTAGATATTTATTTATTATTCAATAAGCTATGTACTGAGACTACTGACTGTTTTAAATTTGACCTGAACATTGAGATCTTGAGCAGTTTTACTTATTTTTCTTTTACATTATATTATTTGAAGCTGAAAAAAAGTTTTTTTTCCAAAAATTGTTGCTGTATATTAATGTCCTTTTCGTATGTATTTAAAGTAAACAAGAAACTAGATATTTATTTATTATTCAATAAGCTATGTACTGAGACTACTCACTGTTTTAAATTTGACCTGAACATTGAGATCTTGAGCAGTTTTACCTATTTTTCTTTTTACATTATATTATTTGAAGCTAAAAAAAGTTTTTTTTTCCAAAAATTGTTGCTGTATAATAATGTCCTTTTCGCATGTGTTTAAAGTAAACAAGAAACTAGATATTTATTTATTATTCAATAAGCTATGTACTGAGACTACTGACTGTTTTAATTTTGACCTGAACATTGAGATCTTGAATAGTTTTGCCTATTTTTCTTTTACATTATATTATTTTAAGCTTAAAAACAGGTTTTTTTTCCAAAAATTGTTGCTGTATATTAATGCCCTTTTCGTATGTGTTTAAAGTTAAAAATATGTCCACTCTTAATTAGCTGTTAAAATTAAACAACTTGACAACCTTGTAGTTGCAATTAAGCGCCCTCATCAGAATCATTTGGAACTATAACATTTCATAGTTTGATTTTGCTTGCTGTTATTGCAGTTAATATCGTATCTTTAAAATATTTTTATAATTAATTAGGTAAATGCAATTAAATTAAATTAAATAAAAATACAGTCAGTCTACAACTTGTGTTAAGTGTTTTAGTAGTGGTCATCATGGATTCTGGTAAAAATTCCGAATGAAAATGTACATGATCGGATTTATTGTGGCTGCATTTCTTGTTTAAATATCCAAGAACTTACGTTTTGTGGCTTTATACATACAGGGTGTATCTAAACAAATGCAAAAAATTTTAGGGGTGATTTTCCACCAAAAAATAAGAAAAAACCTCATATGAACATATTTCCTAAACATTTTAGTTTTTGAACTACAGGGTGTTAAAAATTTAAAACAAATAATAATAATACCTATACGCATTCAGATATTTTTAAAAAAATTGGGAGACGCACCCTTTGCGCTAGAAGACATTTTTTAGCATACAAAAAAACTATTTTTACCAGTGTCGTCCATGAGGGGTTTAAGGTAAATATTTTTTGAGAAAAAAATGGTATGCCACTGCTTTTCTCTAAAATTAAAACCTTTTTCTAAATCCCCATTTAGTTTAGAACAAATTTGATCTCTTGACTTTTTTTATTTAACGTATGGTTTTCGGTTTGCTTTGTTAAACCCCTCATGGACGAGACGACGACAATTATTTTTTCTTGTATGCCAAAAAATGTCTTTTGGTGCAAAGGGTGGGTGGGTATAAAAGTTATTATAAAAAAAAATATATATATGTTTTAAATTTTAACACCCCGTAGTTCAAAAACCAAGACGTGTAGGATATATGTCCATATGAAGTTTTTTCTTAGTTTTTTGTGGAAAATCACCTCCCAAAATGTTTTGCATTTGTTTAGAAACACCTCGTGTATTTCTCGGAACGTTGACATTAGAACAAAAAGCCGAAATTAATATATTTATAACAACTTATACAGGGTGTTCCATATAAAAAAACCCAACTCAATTCTTAATTACAAAACTATTTTAGTGCAATAAAACTGATACAATTTTTATTCCGAAATCCCTATCGCTCAACGGACTGTGCACCCGTCCCGCTGTTGTTGCTTTGCTTGCCTATGAACCTTTTGAATTATATAGCTTATACAGTATACTACGCCAATGCTATATAACGTGACTATTTTATAAATTTTAAATTAAAAATCTATTTTTCTCGTGCCTGATGTTAGCTGTCGCACGTTGCAATAAATTATTATTGGAAAGAATAAACAAAAAATTGCAATGAGAATTGTTATTATATTATTATAGAAATTACACATAATTCATCGCTAATGACGAAGGTTTTATAGTAAATTGTGCAATTTAGATTTTTTTATGTTGATTGCAATTAGTGGTGTTGGTTATTTACAGCAATTTTGAAAACGAGATGACGATTAGATACTTTGATAAGGTTTTATAGTATAGTGCATTTGGGCATCTAAAAGGCAACAATGCATGCTGATTAGGTATATTTTTAGTTGAACTTTGACACATAAAATAATAAAAGTTAGAAAAGTTGATTCTCTAGCAAAATTATTTAAATAAAAAAACATCATATTTTAAACAGAATAAAACATAATATAATACATCCATTTTATAAATGTAAATATGCAAGGTGTCTAAAAACAGATTTTTTTAAGACACCCTGTATATTTTACAAATTTTAAGTATTTATTAAATTCTTTATTAAACACGATATCAAATTTTGCTGGTTTTGAGATATCGACAGAATGTCAATGTATTTATTAACGGTAAAAAGTGAATTTGAACATAATAGTTTGGTTCTAATTACACTTAAACAATTCTGTCACTGTCGGAGTGACAAATATATGATAATGATGACATATAATTAAT
Source organism: Listronotus bonariensis (assembly GCA_014170235.1). Taxonomy (NCBI): domain Eukaryota; kingdom Metazoa; phylum Arthropoda; class Insecta; order Coleoptera; family Curculionidae; genus Listronotus; species Listronotus bonariensis. The sequence goes on along the minus strand of JACEGR010002543.1, from coordinate 1,825 downwards.
TTTCTTTCTTTGTAAGACCTATTGGTATGTAGTTCAGCTATTTAGTATTATTTTAGATCCCTCCCAAAAAAATAAATGTGAAAATGTGAGCCAAGTTCAATACTAAACTTATGCTTGGCTTTGGGATTCGCTGCAAAAAAAATGTAATGAAGGTCAAAAATCGTCAATTTTCCAGTGACTGACTGACTGACATAGGTGTGTTTATTTAATAAATACACCTAGTTTTATGTGTTTACGGTAAATGTGTTTTGAGTTATGAAGGGCTCAAAAGTTTCGCCAAGTGATTTAATATTTAAGTTTACATTAAATGCTTTGCTTTTTGTCTCTGGTTAGTGTTGAGACTTTAAAAGATACATTGCATGTACCAAAACTTACCTTTATATTTCAAAGATAAATGTAAAATAAAGAATTAAAGACCGAAATGTTTAAACACCCCGTTTAACAAAAACGGGGCATTTTAGACACTTTTTATTTGATTGAACTCTTCTTTACATTTCGTAGAATCTTCCATTATTATTTGTTTTTAATTTTAACACCATTTACATGAGACACAAATATGGCCTTGTTAGGTTTGTGTTAAATGACCCTGTATATAATAATAGAACCATGACAACCAACAAAAATTTAATCCGTAAATAAAACACCTCATTTTTTTTCTATTAATAAACTACTTATATCTCCTAATGAATCACATGTCTATGTTTATTGCACCACTAATGTCTTTTTTGCGTTATATAGATAATTTATTGAGACAAGAAAATATCTTTAAGACTTTTCTGTTAGGTTATATCTTATCAGATAAAGTTAAATAGGCTGTAATTAGTCTTTATTAATATATTATTCTAAATTGCTAATAGCAATCCCGATATTATCTGTAGTTTTAGAAAAAAATACATTATAGTGCTTTTTATTTTTATGATGCGAAAACTTAATACCATTTTACATATCGTGGGTTGAGTATTATAACCAAAAAGAACCGAAAAAGATATCTATTGAGTAGTCCGTTACTTTGTGACAATACATTTTACGTAGAATGTAATAAAACACAAATTTTACTTTGTTATTTTGTCACATATTTTATATTGTTTTGCGTTACTGCAGTTTCGACATTCACTTTTAAAAAGTCGTTTGAAAATGACATAGTATGACGAAACTGCAGTAACGCAAAACAATATAAAATATGTGACAAAATAACAAAGTAAAATTTGTGTTTTTATTACATTCTACGCCGAAAAAGATAGATAATTTAATCTCCAACCTACGTTTTGATATTTCAAGTCATACGCACAAAGAAAATTGGCAAAATTGGTGGAACGCGCGTGACACAAAATCGTGGAGAATAGTACTCTGTTTAGTTAACAGTCGGACTGAACAAAATTCGTAAAATATAGACTTGACAATAATATAGCACATACAATATTATTTCATTGAAAGTACCTACGTAATGGATATTTGTTTCACCTATAAATTAAGTATAAACCCATAGTTCCTAGCAAACTCGTGTTTTAAACAAAAATGAAATCAAAAATCTGGCCTATTCGGTGGCTTAACGTATCACAAGTCGCATGTGCGTGTCATTTTTCAATGGACTGACGTATGACAACTGTTTCTCTCCCCTTTTCTATCCTAATTTACTATAACTAGATAAAGCCAAAGGGACATGGCGTTTGGTGACCTTTAAGAATTAAAAAAAACAACTGTAGGTTTTTACTTTGGTCAAACATTTTTCGTCTGCGGTTGCACACTTTTCCGACTTTAAAAATTCCTTCAATTTTTCTTTCATGGCACAATAACACAGAAAGACGCTATTTTTCTTGAAATTAGC
>JACEGR010002542.1:0-126097 GCA_014170235.1 Listronotus bonariensis | reverse complement strand
GAAGAAGTAGGTATTTTACAAATTGTAAAAGTTTGAATTAAACAAAAAAAAGTACTCAGTGTGTCTCTACACTGTCCCAGAGTCACCCATTTCAATATATTAAAGTATTTCCGCAACACCCTGTATATATATATACAGGAATATTAAACTTCATCGGACCATAGGGCCACACAAAAACGTTTGTCTGCCAATGAGTTGAAACTGTCAAAACTGTCCAATGACTGGGAAAATATCTTCTAGTAGGTTCCCAAGTAACATATATAAAATTCAGCTTTTACAAAATGACGAGAGTTATGTTTTATTTAATTTATCTTTGGTAACCTGAATTTGTAAAAACTTTTAAGATAAATGCATTTCTGTTTCTATATTCTAATTTTAATAGTTTGGTTTTAGGATACCATTACCAACTTTTGTTTTTCTTATGGCGTCAATTTAGTTTTTACACATTTTTAAAGAATATGTATAACAATTAATAGAAATTTTTCTGGTAAAAATTTTTTCAATATTTTTTCCGAGCAGGCCATGACTGCGGAATACATTAGCTCTAAAAACAATTGCCATTTAACTTCTTATAAGGACTTATCTTGGAAAAGTCAATTTAAGTTTTGTTCTTACTTTCAAAAACTAATAAGATAACCTTTTGTGCTTCTGCATATTCCAATATTTATTGAATCTGTCCACGAACGGAGTTTACAAGGGGACAAATGGACCAAAAAGGTCATATGGAAAATGTCTTAAGAATAAAGTGTGTAATCGATAAAAACAATAATATAAAATTGTATCTAACTCCATAATTTGCCGAAAACGCGTTAATCATTCGTTTACAGCTTAAAAATTTTTAATTAATATATAAATAAAGTCATTCACAATGCAATTCTAAATAAATTTTCTAAATAACATTTTATTCAAAATAAAAAAATATGTATTTAATTCTTGGAGCAAAATAATGTTTTTTAGGTTTTTGCAAACCCTGTATACAAAATCAACATTTTCTCTTCGTGAATCATAGTCTTTTACAAGCAAAATTTTCTATCAAGAATAGCTTTTGTCAAAAAATTAAATTTTCCATATCCCCTTGTAAACTTTATTCGTGGGCAGTCTGTGTTAATAGTTCCCACTGATTTCGATGAATTGCCAATGTTATTACCTGCGCAAAACAAAAGTTACATTTTATTGGCGAAAAAACGGGTTTGTCCGCAAGCAAATCGAGAGTGAACGCGCCTGGCGCCAAACATACTATCCTCATTATCGAAAAGAATTTGTCAACGCCGTCCTGGTTTTCCGTTGGAAGTACGGTAGCTAATTAGCGTCACGGTCAGACCGTGGAGGAAGGGACGGATTGCCGTTGTTTGTATTTTGCCACGGCTTTTAAGTGCGCATGTTCGTCCACCCTTGATTTGTTTACTGCGCGAGGTCGTAAAAATCCGAAAAATGCTTCTTGCCACTGCGGACCTAAATGTAGATTATTTGTGATAGTTCCTTATTAGGAATTAAATGACAATTGTTTCTCGAGCTAATGGCTTTCGCAGTCATGGCCAACTCGAGCAAAAATTAATTTTGACGACTTTTGACATGAAAACTTAAAATGTCCAAGTGTTTAGCATGTGTAAAAGACAGAATGATCGCCATAACAAACACGAAAATAATAATGGTGTTGCAAAACCAAAACGTTAAAATTAAAATTTAAAAACATTATCCTAATATTTATGCTTTTACAGATTCAAAAAATTATTTAAAATATAAAAGTTACAACACTTTTCTAAAAATGCATATTTTTAAACATTTTTAAAATAACTCAAAAACCATATAAGATACAGTCGTCATCATAACGGCGTTAAATTAACGGTTAAATAAACAATAAAATTTCCCGTTTAACCATCTTTCTATATCTTATATTTTCTAATATTCCAATACATTCGCTACCAATCTCGAACACACTGTACAGTAACAAATGTTTTATTTTTAATCTGTCCTGAAAAAAATATTAAAAAAATATGACTTAACTTAAATAACGCGGCTCATATCCATTAAATAACAAAAGGCTCTGGAATAAAGTACCTACTTTGTTTAAGTGGAATGCTTGTACGTATTAAGGTAAGAAGAATATTAGGCATCCCATATGTAAATTTTATTTTGTGTGGGTGCTTGCGAGATTAAGGTCCTTAAAACACTTTACAAAGTAGGATTATTTTTGTTTTTAATATTAAAGTAAATAATTTTACTTAAGCACAAAAAATTAAAACTCTGTTGTATATATTTTAAGAAAACAATGTAATAAGAAAGCAGTTACTTTTACTTAGTTACACAAAAGATAAACGTTTATTTATACAAAATATTTTTAATTGTGGATATATTTTTATGCATAGCTTATAATTAATAAAATAATAAATACACTTGTGGACAAAAAACCGAACAACAAAATTTTCATCAAATTTAATTTTAAATTACTTTTTGGATTTTGGACCGATTTCAATAATTTTTTTGTCCTGTTAAAGCTTCTTTTATTAACATGATTGTTTAATATGCAATACCTTTTGCTGGATTAGGTGTTATACAGGTAAAAGCCAAATAGTGCATTTTTACACATAAAGTGCTCGCCAAAAAATCGGGACAAGCAATTTTTAGCACCATATTTAACTTGTAGTAACTTTTGAAATAAAAAATATTTTTAGCTGCGGATTTCGGTTTGCTAAAGCCCATTTCGTCTAGATGACATTTCGCAAAATGATTTTTGAAAAATAGTCAAATGTTCATAGTGTACAGGGTGGTCAATGAACAGATGCAAAATTACAAAAAGTTTAGAGGTGTGTGATTCCGGTAATAATTTTTTTCGCATTTAATTATAGGTCATTAGTAAAGTAATATCAATATCTCCAGACGTTTTTGTCAGTTTTTTGATTACAGCCCTTTAGCTCCAGAGACACTACTAAACAAAAAATGTGTCAAAACTTTGCTTCCAATATCTTTAAAACGCTGTAACTTAAAAACGGCTTTACCGATTTTGACCAGGTTTTCACATTCTGAAAGCTTATTTTCTAGTTCTTTTTTATTACCTAACCACTTAATTGGTAAATGGCCATTTCTATAAAATACAGGGTCAAACAAAAAGTAAAGATAAAATTGCACAAAATATGGCTATTGTTCGTTTTAAGCTATGACAATTGGGCTGTACGTTGTTGTTTGGTTTGAAATTTGGTCAATATGCAGCTTCGGTCAATACCTCTGGACGGTTTTTTTACTTTTTCGATTAGTGCCTTTTGGCCACAGATACGCTACCAGGCAGATCCATTGTCCTAAAATGTGTCTTTTGTGGATTTTTTGATGTGATCTGGAAAGTTTTAAATTAATTACTACCAATGATTTTTTTTTCGTACAGGGTAATCAAACAAAACTGACTCTTTCATTATACAGGGTGTTTTAGATTTTAATTGGAAAAATTTATAGACGATAGAACATGGAAAAATAAAAAAGTCTATATAAACATGTATGTTTTGAAGCTTCGTTCTCGAGAGACAGGGTGTTAAAGTTTTGGAAAAAAATTAGTTTTTTATTCATAGCTCAAAAATCCCTTGGCTGATTTTCCTTAAACTTGACAGGTTTGTTTCTCATGATAAGAGGTATCATTTGATGTAATGAGATTTACCGTAATTATTGCAGTGGCGTCCCAGAAGGCAATCTAGTTAGTAAAGATGGAAAAATCATTTTGCGCCATGTCATCTAGACGAAATGGGCATTAACATACCGAAATCCGCAGCTTAAAATAATTTTTATTTCAAAAGTTACTACAAGTTAAATATGGTGCTAAAAATTGCTTGTCCCGATTTTTTTGGAGAGCACTTCATTTACGATTACCCTGTGGAATAACTTCATGTCACAATTTTTAATCAGAGTGTTTTTTAGCATTCCTTTTTTTATTTATATCGGTATCTTTATTCTAAAAAAGCAAAGTTTTAAAGAAAGCAAAAAAATATTATTATGGTCATAGTATACGCTATAATGCAAAAATATTGGAGAATCATAAGATTTGGATGGTCATATTTTCGAAATTATTAAAGATAACTATATCAAATGTAGTATATTTTAAAGGTCATAATTAAATATTTTTACTGGTGATACCTACCTATACAAACTCTTGACGCTTTAAGTTAATTAGTTGATAAATAATTCTAAAAAAAAATTAATTATTCTAATATATTTGTGAATAAAGGTTACACCCCGTAGAGCATAATTGCGTTTAAAAGCTTTTTGTTTAAATTTGAGATAATGTCTTGTGTCAGCGTTTATGGGATTAAACCCTTTGTTACCCCATTAATTTCCCTAATTATATAATCTAATTCTATGGCCTGGACTAAACTTATACTAACTTGATTTTGTCTTGGTATCTAGCTTTTTCAAGGATTAGTTGAGTAATGATCCAGACATCTTCGAATTGGTTCCAAAAATATTTTGCCATAATCACATACAAAATAACTATATATTTTTTCTGTGATAGTATTTTACAAAAAAAAAGGTTAACTTTAGGGTATAAGTTAACAATTCATATTAAAAATATACAGGGTGTTTCTTAAGTACGGGACAAAATGTAAGAGGCGATATCTCATGTCTTTTGTAAAAAACGAATTTTCCAAAAATATATTTTATATTGGACTTGCTTTATTTCTAAGATAAATAAAGTTAAAGTTTTTAATAGAAGTGTTTCTTTAAACTAACCACTTCTAATTTCGATGTGGCTTGTCCACAGGGTGGTTCTATATTTTAGTATGATTTGTTATTTAAAGTAGGAACTTTCTAAGATAAATTTGTTACAGAAAAACTACTATTAAAACAATTAAATTTTATTTAAAGCAAAAAATAAATTGATAAATAATGGTGAGTTTAACTAAATAAAGGCTTGAAAAAACGAATAGTCTTTAAGATCTTATTTCTAAATTACCTTACAGTTTATTGTCAGTAAATTTGTCCAATCTGCACAACACATTCACTTTAAATCACTATTACAATTATTGTACAGTATATCTGTTGAAAGTCTCAAGACATTTTGTCTGCGGTGTTATTTTATGTTGTAATGCTCGGGAACGAGTTAAAAAATGAAAAGTTGAGAAAACCTTAGCGTTTTCACGGAATGTCTTTTCTAAGACAATTTGTACAAACAGTTTGCACAAAACAGCTGGGAATAGCAAAAAGAAAAACTTTTTGATAAGTACTTAGTTAAAAGAACCTTGACGTTCTTTTTGTAATAGTTGTCCTTTTGACAAGTCTATTACGTAATCTTTGTAACCTTATGTTACATGAGGAGCCCCAATACACTTTTGGGGGTGAAAATTTAAGGAAAACCTTACGTTCTCGTAAATTTAACCGGGAAAAAGTAACCTTTTGTTACACGAGTAAAGTCTTAATCCACTCTTTGGGGGTGAAAAGAACCCTGGCGTTCTTTTTTCTTCAACTTGAGCGCGAGATGTAACCTTTTGTTACTAGGTACTTAAACGGTCTCCGGGTAGATACACTTGGGGGAAATTATAACGATGTTACGTTAGAGGTCTCCGAGTGACACACGAATTTGGAAATATGAGTTTTGGGGAGATTATTTGAGGTTTTTAAGGAAGTAAATTTGAATAATTTGCAACTTTGTAAGAAAATAGAAAGTTTTCGCAACAAGGGCGCGTATTTATGTGTTTGAACAGCGCTGTAAAAGTTAACTAATTTGTTATTACAGGCGGTTTTAACCTATTTTATCGGTAGATGCCGGCGCCCGGCGGTTTTGCTTATTACAACTAATAAAAATCGCCCAAAAATAGTTAGAGGTAAATCTTAACCCTATTTATTTTGCTGTAACGAGGGCGTTTAGTTTTTTTGTGTCTTTATTGTTTAATATTGCAGTTTAGTTTATAGCACCCTTTGGAAAAACAATTAGAGTAATATAGTGAAATGGGGACAGACAAATAAAACCATTATTGTATTTATCCTAACGTTTCAGAGCTGAATTGCGAAGGACCTATAATTATTAAAAAGACACATTACAAAAACTATTTCGTCACAAGACCCAAATAATTTTAACAACAAAATTACTTTTAAAAAATATTGTCGGACAGGAAAGGCAAAGAAATAATTTATCAAGACGTCACCGTCAGCATAAAAGTCAGTAATTAGATATAACCTAAAATTAATAAAGTTGAATTTTTTTGTATAAAAATTAAATTTTAACAATAAAAAATAAAAATGAAAAAAATAGTTACATATTCAAATTCGAACTTGGAACATGGCTTACTTGTCAACATTCGTAACCCTGTAGCTAGGGGACACCTGGGATAAGTTTTTTAAATGTTAGTATAATATAAATAAAAGAAATAGGCCCTGTTTATGAATTGTTTCTCTTGTAATTTTTTTCCTTTTCCTGGAAATTTTAAAGTTTGTTCCACCCATAATACATGCATAGTTTAATTGGTTATACTTGTACTAGAACGTGTGGTCTAAGATGCTTCGCTTTCAAGATACAGGGTGTCAAAGTTTTATTTTTATTTATGTTTTTCTGCATAATTTCCTAAATAATGCCGATTTCCGAGACGAAAATTGGTACCTGGGGTTTTTGACATGAGAAATTTGAATTTGTTCTTAATTTAGCTCTTACTTGTAGAGGGCGCTAGCCACATGTATATTCTCACTTTCAAGGCTCATGACTTTTTGTACAACCCTGTATTTACATTTTTGTTAAAGAAATGGATTCCATAGTCATTTTACGTAAAAGGTACTCTTATTAGATGACGCTAGAAGCAACCGTTTTCGAAATATTTTAGTTTAAAATAATCGATGCATACGCTTAGTAATAAATATGCTAAGTAAAGACCGCCGAAAATGACGGTTTTATCAAGTAGCCGGTCTTTACTTAGCATATTTATTACTAAGCGTATGCATCGATTATTTTAAACTAAAATATTTCAAAACGGTTGCTCCTAGCGTCATCTAATAAGAGTACCTTTTTTAACGTAAAATGACTAAGGAATCACAACAAAATGAAATACAGGTTTGTGGCAAGTCATGAGCCTTTGAAAGTGAGGAATATACGGCTATGACTAGCATAGTAAGAGCTAAATAGAACAAATTCAAATTTCTCATCTTTCCCCGAATTCAATTTTCGTTCTGAAAATCAATTGAGATATGCGAGAAAAACATAAATAAAAATAAAACTTTGACACTCCTGTATCTTGAAAGCGAAGCATCTTTAAACCACACGTTCATGGAACACCTAAATACTTGAAAATCATCTAAAATATCGGACACTTATAATAACACCCTATTATTCGACAATTGTTAATAGTTTTTATAGGAACAAAACCGCCGGACGGCGAGCATCTACATACAAAATAAGTAAAAACGCCGGTAATAACAAATTAATTAACATTTTCGACGGTTCTCATATTCGTAGATGGATAAAACCGCAAGACGGCGGTTTCATCTTATAACTTAGCAAAACTGCCGGCGGTCGTTTAGCCAGTACCAAAAATAAATGTAACAAACTGTAGTCTACGCAATTTACCTTCGTTATATCGAGCTGACAGAATCCAATTTAATTATTTTACGTTTAGATTTCTCTCTTTACGACCATTAAGGGGTAACAAAATTAAATTAATTAGCCGCTATATGACATGGGTAACAAAGATCTTAATCTCTCTAACAATACCGACACAAAAACATAATTTTAAGCAAAAAAGAGTTTAACATATGTCTTTCAATTTGTACAATGGAAGGGGGCATTTTAATGTAGCTGTATTTTTATGTGTTGTTTCAAATAAGCTTATTAGTTGTTTTAACATAGTTTTTAAAAACGACCTTTAAAAAATTATATTTTTTACTGAAAAGTAGGTAATGATTAATTTGCTAAGGCAAAATATCTGTATTTTTAAAGTAATAAAGTGCATTTTAAAACCTGCGGATTACAAAACACTCAAGGTACCTGCGCATCATTAGACCGAAATCGGCTTATTTGCGACCGGCTCATCTGAAACCGATCATTAAAAAGCAATAAAACTGACCTATTAGCGACCCATGGATTTATAACAAGAGTGAATCCCAATGAGGCATAAGCATTGTTGCCACGTTGTTCATAAACTCTTCAAATCCAGTTGTTTTCTTTTTGTGAAATATATTTAAAATTAACAGGAAATGTAGATACATTAATAATATTATTTATTTATGGCATATCGAGGCCTACAAATGTCATTTTTGCAACAGTGCGTCATAAATTTAATGTATTCTTGACCCACCGGGTGGAAAAATCGGGGTTTAAAAATGAGGTCGTTAATGCGCCTATTTTATTATCGGTCGTAAGCTGGTCGCTGTTGGGCGGACACCATAAGACCCACCAAATGTTAAATGTAAAAAACCATGAATGATTTAAGAAAATTACGCACAATTTTGTTCAGATTAAACATTGCTTATTAATTGTAAAAATAAAATATAAATAAAATTACAAAAGTAAATATGGAACCAACTATGAAAATTATTAAAAATCCCTACTTTTTACGGACCTTAATAAACTTTACCATAGTAAAAAAAGTCCCAAAATATTTGTTGTTTTAAAAAAATAATTAAAGAAACTTTTAATATTTTTTATCATAATAACTCTGGTTTTTAGATATTATTTGTTGCTTTTTTTTCGTCCTTTGGGAATCATCCCAATCAGGTCCGACGACCGCCCTCCTAGGTAATGCACTGCAGCCTGAAGGCTTATTGTAACTTGGCCCCTACTCCTTCCCATTCACACACCATTCATTCCATAACTTGGATGGTAGCTGCTCGGTCCGCTCGTTTTCCCCCGAACAAAACACCTCGTCCCGGTCACCCATCCAAATTATGGGCGCGCACTTCACTGCTTAACTCCGGTGATCAACGCTGCCGATACAACCGGAGCAGCCACAAGCGCGCCTTGGTTGCCTTACCCCTGGGATCGTTTTTTATTAAAGCATAGTTGCAAGTCGAAAATATATAGCTCTTAAAAAGTAAGCAGTGTTTCTACGTAAGTTGGCAGCATATGGGAAACTTTTTTATTATTAATTTTACAAAAAAAAGTTATTATTCATAAAAAGTTCTGAATGGTCTAAAACCTAAAATACAATCATCGGATATTAAATTGTGTCAGTCATGTCCGAGGTTTGGCCAAAAATGTATTTTTGCTTAAGAGTAAAGTACCTGTATTTTTGCTTATAAGGCAAATTGGTATAAAGAAAAAATTTTAGAATTAAAAATTACTTTCAAATATGTATGTAATGTGTATGCAGTTCATATCTCAAAAAAATGTTTTTTGATTTTTTTTCTCTGAGATAATGGTAAAAATTTAGGTTTGTACATTAGTGCACCATATTTCATGATTATAAATGTTATAGGACAGTTTTAAAGAAATTTTTTAAATTATTTGTTATCAAAACAAAAAAATGTACAATGCACTAATGAACAAACCTAAATTTTCTTGATTTTCGCAGAATTTTTCTTTTTTTTTTGAAATGAACCAAATTACATATTTACAAGTAATTTTTAATTCTAAACATCTTTTCTTTATACCAATTTGCGATTTAAGCAAAAATACCGTTAAACTCTTAAACAAAAATTTAATTTTGGCCAAATCTTGTACCTGATTGTGACAATTAGATATCAGAACTTTTTTATAAAATTATTATTAAAAAGGTTTTCCATAGGCTGCCACTTACGTAAACACTCTGTATATTCCTTTACTCTACACTTTCATATGTCACGGGTCTTAGTATGTTCTGTCGCTACCCAAGCAGCACACAAGTTTTGTTTTATTGGCTTTAACGTTGGACAAAATTTTTAAAAACCGCCAATTTACAACATAATAACTTTTTTTCCTTAAAAAAACTCAAAGTTTTAAACAGCAATAACTAAAAATTCACTAAAAAATTACTTTAATTCTTACGCATCTATTGGTTTAAACCTAAGCCCATATATTTTGCCAAGTTTTTAAATTTTGGCCCTATTAACACCCCGAGCCTTATATGCCTGTGGCAGAGTTGGGTCGAATACTAAAAATCGGTATTCGAATACGAATACGAATACCGGAAAAAAAGTATTCGAATACCGAATATTTGAATACTTGCAAGAAAAAAGTATTCGAATACTCAGTATTTACGAATACCCGGAATCGATATTCGAATACTGGGAAAAAAGATTCGAATACTTGCAGAAAAAATCGATGATTTAAAATATGAACAGCAAAAAAAAAGGTCCTCACCTCATTTTTCCCTACTTTTTGTTTCCTTTTGGTATTCTACTCGTGACAATTATGTATTGAATACTGCTTACACATTCCGGTATTTGAATACTCGGAACGCCGGTATTCGAATACTCAAAAAAAGTATTCGAATACAGAATCGCGAATACTAACCAAAAAGTATTCTACCGAATACCAAACACACAAATGTATTCGAATTCTATTCAAAAAACCGGCAAAATGTATTCTGAATACTATTCAGAATATTGAGTATTTGAATACGACCCAACTCTGCCCTCAGGTACCTTAGATAGAAATAGCTTAAAATGGCAAATTGCTCATTGGCCTAGATATGAAACCGCTAGTGATATATTTTGAACATTATTAGAAATTCTATAAAAACTTATTTAGTAGGACAGCGTGAATTTGTTCTATTTACAGTGTGCCCCGCTTTTTATAAATACACTCAGATAACTAAGTTATGAATAATGCGATTCTCTTCAAATTTTTGTTGTGATTGTATGTTAGATAAATAAAGTATTTGGAATAGAACAAACAAAATATTTATCATTGGCGTGCGGTTTTAGGAGGTAAAATACTTGATGTTTTTTATGTTAGATTTAGGATCAGCGTCCCCTTAACTCCTTAATCCATATTTTTAAAATTACATGCGAACATTTATTTACCTTCTCCAACATCACACGCCCCTAGTAATAAAAGTTTTCTCTGGGCCAAATATTTAGTTTTTAACTTTACCATTGGTGTGCGGTGTTTGCGGAGATGTAAAAAGAACTTTTTGGGAAAATAATATGGAAAAAGGCGATTAACAATTCAAAAATAATTAGGTAGTTTTTGGGAATACTAATACTAAAGATAACAAAAAGAAAAATAGAATTGACCCTAATATTCTTTTCTTTATAAAATCAAGTCTTTTTAGAACTCAAGACCGCAGCACCTCAATGGTAAATAAAAGTTTTAAACTATGTCAAATACTTTATTTCTCCAACATATAATCAGCAACAAAATTTATATCTGAGATATTATGGGTATTTATGAAAAACAAAACACTGTATATTAATATATTCGTCGTATAGTTTTTCATTTAGTCAGCAATAAATATGTGAAGAACGGGGGTACGGGGTTCTTTGGGTTTGTTGTTAAGTTCAATAGTGACCTTTTACTTACTTACGTTGTTATTTAGGATATTCAGTATATAATGCATCCGAGGATAGGTCAAGATAACACAGGATATCAAATATTTTTAAATTTTTAAGCGATATTATAGCAAAACTGGTCACATGGTCTAAAACTAAAAAATTGGGAAGGTTTTTTAAAAATTAAAATACTTTTAGTTTTTTATTTATAATTATAACTTACCTGTTATATTACCAATAATTAAAGTTAGGTTTTGTATTTTTTTTGTTTTAGACCATGCGATTAGTTTCCATAAAACTCTGGTAAAATTATCAAACAATATTGGTTAGTTCTGGTTAGTAGTTGTTCTCTTTGTAACATTTATCTTGGGACACACTGTATAAAAATATATATTATATACCAAAGTAGTAAGAAAATTTTGTTAGTTTAATTTTTTTTTATATCTACCAAATGTCGTTTGTTAGGTATAAAAAGAAAAAAAAATGTGAACAATAATAAAATGCATTTTTAAATTATTTTGGGCTAAATTTGTGGAAAAAATAAAAAATAGATCAACCTTATAATAAAGGCATTTTAAACTTCGGCCCTAATAAAATACATCTTAATTTAAACGAACGACCTCCACTTTTATTTAAATTTTTATTTAAAGCACGCAATAAAATAAATACATATAACGAAGAAATATCTTTCTGTCTACCGTTTTTTTGCAAACCTCTGAAATTGCCATTTTTTATTTTATCTAGGCATGCAACGTATTTTGGTTACTGCTACTTGATTCTTTGCTATACACGTTCAGTCAAATAATAAACGCTTAAAAAGAATAATACTTCCAAAAATTAATAAAACTCAATGAAAAGTTAAAGATAATAAATAAAAAAATGAATAGGTAATAATATACAGTGGCGAACAAAAGTATGGAAACATTTAATTAAGATTTAATATTGTATATATTAATATCATTTTTTTAAATAAAATACAATTTTTAAGTTAAGGGATGAGATCTAAAAGATCATATATTAAAAACATAAGTATACACTTAAAAACATTTGAAAAATAAATTTTTATTCAAAAAACGGTTAACAAAAGTATGGAAACATTTCTAAACTATAAACAAAAAATATTTCAATCAATAATTCAATGCTTTTTTCTTAATATTTAGTTGGCCACCCCTTGGCTTTAATGACTGCTTGGCATCTTCTCCCCATTAACTCTATTAGCTTTGCACAATAGCTGACTGAAATTTTATTCCACTCTTCCTGCAGAACTATCCATAAATCTTCTCGGTTTCTAATATTCCTTTTTCTAATTTGGATTTCTAAGTGCCTCCAAAGATTTTCGATTGGTTTCAAGTCGGGCGACTGAGAAGGCTAATCCAAAACCCGAATTTTTTCCGTTGAAAGCCAATTCCTAACTAGTCGGGATGTATGCTTAGGATCATTATCTTGTTGGAAAATCCATGACAAAGGCAGATCCTCTTCGTATGGCAGCAAGTTACTCTCCAATATCTCAACATACTTTTGTGCATCCATACGCCCATCAATCCTGACTAACGGACCACTACCAGATCGCCTAAAACACCCCACATCATTAGATTCCCTTCACCATGTTTGACAGTTGGAATCAAATACTTTGGGTCGAATCTTTGACCAGGAGGCCTCCTTACATATCCTGTAGAATCACTCCCAAATAAATTAAACTTGCTTTCGTCACTTAAAAGTACTGAAGCCCATTGATTTTGTGTCCAGTCTTTGTGATCTCTAGCAAACTTTAATCTTGCCACTCTGTGGCGCCTTGTTAATAAGGGCTTTTTAACAGCGCGTCTACCATGAAGATTCTCCATTATTTGACGTCGTCTAACAGTCATGTCAGAAACGTTTACATCTGGGTATTCCTCCTTTAGTTCCTTATTAATATCGACGGCAGTTTTTTTGGGTCACTTCTGGCTTTTCTTACAATTACTTGGTCCATTCTTAAGGAAGTTTTTCGTGGCCTTCCACTTTAAAATGCAGGGTCTACAGTTCCCCTTTTTAAATAACGCTTAATAATCTTACTCACAGTACCATTTCTAATGTCAAGCCGCTTCGAAATATCAATTTGCTTCACAGCTTTTTGATACAGTATAACTAAAGTTATAGTCATTTTGTTGTAGTCAAATGCACTTTGGCATTTTATTTAGAAATACTACTATCACACTAAGTCATAAGGCAGAGCAATAACTACAATAATTTTTAATCAAAATATATAAAAGGTTTCCACTACTTCTGTAAACAACAAAATACCAAAACATCAAAAAGATCAGCAAAAACGAGATAAAAATTGTTTATATTTTATCAGTAAAATTCTTGAGGTTTTAACAAACATACACAGAATACAGTGTTGGCCATAAATTAGTTACTCGTTAGAAATAGTAAAAAATAAAATGTTTCCATACTTTTGTTTGCCACTGTACATATATGGTATTAAAGTATAAAAAGTATTTGCTTTATTAGATATTACCATTTAGTAATTTAGCGCATATGTTATCACTCGACCTGTTTTTTTAATTTAATATTTTTAACTTTTTAGTAAGTGTTATTTATTTTGGACGGCCATCCATATCAAAGCCCACTCCTCGCTTCCCGCTTGGTCAGTGATCGTCGACCAAATTCATTTTACCTCAGTAGACAAGGAAATCCAAGGATAACAAATTTTTGCATCTTTATCACCAGTTGTTTGGGTGTATTTTGACATGTTGGCATGTGACCTCAACTCCTACCACCTTAATACATTATCGTTCATATTTATCGTTTTCGTGTCAAGGTAACTTCTTTCCTTTTTTTTCTCTTTACTTTAAATTTCAATATAAAAATTAAATTCTTACACAACAACATTATTGTCCTATTTTTTTAAATTTCAAATTTTTTTGTCTTTATACCAATAATACGGTAAGTCTCCAGCTACCAGATCGCATCAATCTTCCTACCGATCTGGGGTTTTGATCAGACATATAACACCGGCACACACAAAAAAAAGAGTTTGGTGTTTGTACACCAAACGCGACCTATCTATGGGTATGTTTTTCGACCCTCTAGATACGAATTTCAAGTACAGTCCCAATTCCAAATAAATTGCAAAAACCTAAAAATGGTGCAAATTTTCTCTATTTTTTACCGTCTTTTGTAATTTATTCAAAATTGGGTGTACGGCCTAAATTGATTTAAAATTTGGATTTAGCGGGTCAAAAACATGCCTGTAGATTGTGGATAGGTCGCGTCCGCTGTAAAAAAACTCTTTTTGTGCACCGGTGCACTGCCCTAAATATACGGACGGGACCTATCTGGGGGTATGTTTTTTGACCCGCTGAATCAGAATTTTAAATTAGTTTAGGCCGTACACCATCAAATTTTAAGTAAATTGCAAAAACCGAAAGAAAAAGCGAGAATTTTCACCTCCTTTTCTACGTCTTTTCGCCATTTACTCATAATTAAGACCTGTACAGCCTAAACTGACTTGTAATTCAAATTCAGAGGGTCGAAAACGTACCCGTAGATAAGTCGCGTCCGGTGCACATGAAACTTTTTCTATCGAAATATTTATCCAGAATACGCTACGCCCAAAAATTTTATTATTTGTCTGATCAATAGTCCAGATTGATAATAAGATTGGTGCGATCTGGTAGCTAGGATTTTACCGAATTAGTTCTGCTTAGTACAATAAAACTGTTTAGTATAAATATAATATCCGCTGTAAAAAAACACCTTTTTTGTGCACCGGTGATTCAAAAGTAAGCGGCATCCTTTCCAGTAGCGTAATCCTTGCATAAAAATAAGGCAAAAGTTTCTATAAACATATGGCCGAAAATGCATATTAAGGGAGCTACAACCCTTTGAAAGTTACTGAAGAAATTAGGTTTTTATTTAATATCTTTATGATTAAAAAAGGAAGTTTTTGAAACTTTTCAAGGTTATATTTTTTTAGTGGCCAATTTTAGTGGTGAAACCAATTTTTCGCCTTGACGCTTCTAAGGGGTGGTTTTAAGGGTGTAGGGAATAAAACCCTCACTAACTTTTCCCCTTTATAAGATTTTTAACTTTTTGATAGCTTTTTCTGAAAATCCAATGATTTTTACCAAAAAAGGTACATCTTGCCTCTCAAGTCGCTAGGGGCAATAGTTTTCGAGAAAATCGCGCGTAAACACTTCAATTTTCATTTGAAAAAAATCGCGTGTAAACACTTCAATTTTCATTTGAAAAACAAAAAATTTTTTTTCAATTTTTAAAATAAAGGCTTTAGAAGCTTTTAATAAGACGAACAAAAAGTTCTTATAAGCATGTGTCTGAAAATGCTTCCTAAGGGAGCTACGCCCTTAAGAATAGGACACCCTAAAGACGATGTTTACTCAATAACTTTAAACGCTTTACAATTAAATTTTGAAAATTGGTGTACAGCATAAACATTTGATAAAGATTCTAAATTCAATATTTTAAAATTAAATTCATGGGCGTCACATGCAGGAATAGAAGGGTAAAAACATCCCTTTTCTTTTACTCTTTAGGTTATTGTGATTTTGTTCTAGTGTTTTCTGAAAATTCTAGAGTTTTTTACGTCAAAAAGGTACTCTTAGTGCAATTCGAAAGGGCGTACCATTTACGAGAAAATCGACTTTGAAAATTTTATGATTTGAGTATGTTTATTTTATTGTTCAAGTAAATCTTCATATTCCTTATCGTGCATATTTTTTTTGAAATGGAATTTAATAAAATTGCTAGATACACATTCAAAACGAAGTTGGCGGTTGTTTTTTAGCGATTAATTTTATTTCTAGGCTGTTTTTTAAATGCCATTGTACGATTTACTTTGTCAAAGTGAAATTAGTTACTAGAGTGTTTTACAAATTATTTATTAATAATAAGGACATTGCCTTGATTTTGGTACTTTGGGATAACAGGTTTAAAAAGCTAATATGAATTTTACTTATCAAGAACAAGCTGACATTCACATTATGTTTGGAAGGGCATTTGGTAATTGTGTGGAAGCGAGACGGTTGTATGAAGAGGCATTTCCTAATCGACGAGTGCCACACCGTACGGTTTTCGCAAGAGTAGACCGTAATTTAAGGGAAACAGGTAAATTCTAAATTTTGAGTAACGTCGCATAATACCTACTTACATTTTACTTTAGGAAATTTTCAAAAACAGCAAGTTGATGGGCGACCAAGAAATGCCAGAACCCTAGCATTAGAAGAACGAGTGCTAGATCGTATTGAAGAAGATCCATCTTTAAGTACCCGCATCATCGCAAATCAAGAAGGGTCCTCTCAGTCAACTGTATGGAGAATTTTGCACGAGATGTTACTCTACCCTTATCATATTCAACGGGTTCAGGCTTTGGAAGAGCGAGATTTTCATCCTCGTGTACAATTCTGTAATTGGCTAGAAGAAAAACGCGTTGCTGATGAAAATTTTGAGAAAAAAATTTTATTTACCGACGAGGCCGGCTTTACAAGAAACGGAATTTTCAATTTTCACAACAACCACATATGGGCGGATGAGAATCCCCATGCTACGGTACAGAAAGCACATCAACAGCAGTTTAGTTTAAATGTGTGGGCGGGAATAATCGATGGACATTTAATAGGACCCGTATTTATGCCGCAACGACTTAATGGACAAATTTACACAAATTTTCTACAAAACGAATTACCACAAATATTAGAAAATCTCCCACTTCTATTACGAGCACAAATGTGGTTTATGCACGACGGTGCTCCCCACATTTTAGTCTTATCGCTAGGGATCACTTAAATAATGCCTACCGAAACCGTTGGATAGGTCGTGGGGGTCCAGTGCCATGGCCACCACGGTCTCCTGACCTAAACCCCCTTGATTTTTATTTATGGGGGCACTTAAAACAGCTAGTTTATTCTCGCCCAATTCCCGATATTGATGTTCTCAGGCAAAGGATAGAAGAAGGATTTCAGACAATTAAAAACAACCCAAGAATTCTACGACGTGTGCACCGCAATCTAATAAAAAGAATAGCAGCTTGTCGGGACGCTAATGGTAATAATTTCGAACATTTGCTCTAAATTGTTAATTAAAATGTTAGTAAAAAAGTGTGTTTTTATTTTCTATGGCAATGCAGATTAATTTTCATCAACATACTCAAATCAGAAAGTTTTCAAAGTGGATTTTCTCGTAAATGGTACGCCCTTTCGAATTGCACTAAGAGTACCTTTTTGACGTAAAAAACTCTAGAATTTTCAGAAAACACTAGAACAAAATCACAATAACCTAAAGAGTAAAAGAAAAGGGATGTTTTTACCCTTGCCATTCCCGCATGTGACGCCCATGAATTTAATTTTAAAATATTGAATTTAGAATCTTTATCAAATGTTTATGCTGTACACCAATTTTCAAAATTTAATTGTAAAGCGTTTAAAAGTTATTGAGTAAACATCGTCTTTAGGGTGTCCTATTCAAAGGGGCGTAGCTCCCTTAGGAAGCATTTTCAGACACATGTTTATAAGAACTTTTTGTTCGTCTTATTAAAAGCTACAAAGCCTTTATTTTAAAAATTGAAAAAAATTTTTTTTTTCAAATGAAAATAGGGGTCAATCCTGCATTGAAGTGTTTACGCGCGATTTTCTCGAAAACTATTGCCCCTAGCGACTTGAGGCACGAGTACCTTTTTTGGTAAAAATCATTGGACTTTCAGAAAAAGCTATCAAAAAGTTAAAATCTTATAAAGGGGAAAAGTTAGTGAGGGTTTTATTCCCTACACCCTTAAAAACCACCCCTTAGAAGCGTCAAGGCGAAAAATTGGTTTCACCATAAAATTGGCCACTAAAAAAATATAACCTTGAAAAGTTTCAAAAACTTCCTTTTTTAATCATAAAGATATTAAATAAAAACCTAATTTCTTCAGTAACTTTCAAAGGGTTGTAGCTCCCTTAATATGCATTTTCGGCCATATGTTTATAGGAACTTTTTGCCTTATTTTTATGCAAGGATTACGCTCCTGAAAGGATGCCGCTTACTTTTGAATCACCTCTATATATATATATATATATATATATATATATATATATATATATATATATATATATATATATATATATTATTTATTTTGAGCATAGACTAGGTCGATTGCACTCCATTAATATCTGAAAATTTTAATTTTGTTTAACCAAAGTTTTTGAGTGATGTTTCTTTTATTTTGGGTAACTTAAATATAATATTTATTTTTAAATATATTAAATGTTACAAACACAAACCAGATAAGTCATACTTGAATAATTTCGTATTGTTTACCACTTTTTCAAAAGCATTTAATCACACCACCGACATAATTTCTACTTTTTAATTGTTTTATTTTTTCTCTAGAAGTCGTTTTTAGCTTTAATCGCTAGCATTAAATAAAATTTAACATACGAACTGTCACCAGTAAACATTTATTTGCTCATAAAATTATAAATTTAATGAGCATAGCGCCAGTGGTCAGTCAGTTTATTATATGGTTCGTCAGGCAGTATGGTAATGAGAAACAGATGGAATGCCCATTTTAAATCATCATGTGTAAAATATCCTTAATTAATTTGGGCGAAATACATATTAATTTACACTAAATGAGCTTTATAAATAGCAAATGTAAAAAACTCTAAACTATACAGGAGTATCAGGCCCGTACGCAAAAATAATTTTTGGGGGGAGTATTTAAAAATATATGAAATTCAACCAGAAAAAATTAAAAAGCAGAAAAAATGTAACCAGTATAGCAGTCGTGTAATTTAGATAATTATTAATAAATGAAAAGTTTTCACTTTTTAACAGACTTCAAAAACAAGGAGGCTCTCAATTCGCCTGTATGTTTTTTGTATGTCACATTACTCCGGCGTTTGTGAACCGATTTAGAAAATCATTTTTATTTAATAGAGTGTACTTTCCCGGTGGTCTCATAAAAAAAAACAAGTCAGAATCGCGAGAATAAAAGGTACTAGACCTATTTTTTTCTCTCCCGTACGTTGTTTGAGCGGCAAAGCTGCCTCTATATTCAGTATCGAAAATCTTGGAGCAAAATTAACCTTTTATCGAACTACAAGAGGTACCAGTAATGTTTTTAGACTACAGTAAAAATCACAAGCACGAATAATTTGATTGGTGGAACGCGCTACAGACGGTTATGCAAAACTGTCACATTGGGGGTCATGCTAATTTATGGTTAGTTAAATCTTTTTAATTTATTTTGTGGAGAAATTAAAAAAATAAGATTTAATTAACCAAAACCAGCCATGATCTATTTTAGGCTAATTGAAAAACAGTATTTACCAATAATCGGTCATATTGACGTCTAATTTATGTATTATTCATCAAAGTTGTCACCATTGTTTACCGCAGTTATAATTGGTTGAACGCCTAAAAATAACGCAAAACCCCCAATGTGACAGTATTGCATGACCGTCTGTAACGTTTCAAACCAATCAAATTAAACGATACCTGTGCTTTTTACTGTAGTTTTTAAAAGAGTGGACTATGTGTTTTTAGTGTATGTTTACCGATTTAATATTAATAGTAATTACCGATTTAATAATAAAAGTAATAATATAATTTACACTATATACATATTATGTAATGGAGCTCTCTATTTCAGCGAAAACTAACATCGAGATTGAAGAACGAGAGAAATGAGCCAAATATCAAGATCCTTTTGGCGAACTTCGAAGACTCTGTCCGGAGTATACCGTGCGATTGGTTGTCTAGATAATCAGCGTTTTGGGAGGCATGAACGATAATGTATTAAGGTGGTAGGAGTTGAGGTACATGCCAACATGTCAAAATACACCCAAACAACTGGTGATAAAGATGCAAAAATTTGTTATCCTTGGATTTCCTTGTCTACTGAGGTAAATGAATTTGGTCGACGATCACTGACCAAGCGGAAGCGAGGAGTGGGCTTTGATATGGATGGCCGTCCAAAATAAATAACACTTACTAAAAAGTTAAAAATATTAAATTAAAAAAACAGGTCGAGTGATAACATATGCGCTAAATTACTAAATGGTAATATCTAATAAAGCAAATACTTTTTATACTTTAATACCATATATGTACAGTGGCAAACAAAAGTATGGAAACATTTTATTTTTTACTATTTCTAACGAGTAACTAATTTATGGCCAACACTGTATTCTGTGTATGTTTGTTAAACCTCAAGAATTTTACTGATAAAATATAAACAATTTTTATCTCGTTTTTGCCGATCTTTTGATGTTTTGGTATTTTGTTGTTTACAGAAGTAGTGGAAACCTTTTATATATTTTGATTAAAAATTATTGTAGTTATTGCTCTGCCTTATGACTTAGTGTGATAGTAGTATTTCTAAATAAAATGCCAAAGTGCATTTGACTACAACAAAATGACTATAACTTTAGTTATACTGTATCAAAAAGCTGTGAAGCAAATTGATATTTCGAAGCGGCTTGACATTAGAAATGGTACTGTGAGTAAGATTATTAAGCGTTATTTAAAAAGGGGAACTGTAGACCCCGCATTTTAAAGTGGAAGGCCACGAAAAACTTCCTTAAGAATGGACCAAGTAATTGTAAGAAAAGCCAGAAGTGACCCAAAAAAACTGCCGTCGATATTAATAAGGAACTAAAGGAGGAATACCCAGATGTAAACGTTTCTGACATGACTGTTAGACGACGTCAAATAATGGAGAATCTTCATGGTAGACGCGCTGTTAAAAAGCCCTTATTAACAAGGCGCCACAGAGTGGCAAGATTAAAGTTTGCTAGAGATCACAAAGACTGGACACAAAATCAATGGGCTTCAGTACTTTTAAGTGACGAAAGCAAGTTTAATTTATTTGGGAGTGATTCTACAGGATATGTAAGGAGGCCTCCTGGTCAAAGATTCGACCCAAAGTATTTGATTCCAACTGTCAAACATGGTGAAGGGAATCTAATGATGTGGGGTGTTTTAGGCGATCTGGTAGTGGTCCGTTAGTCAGGATTGATGGGCGTATGGATGCACAAAAGTATGTTGAGATATTGGAGAGTAACTTGCTGCCATACGAAGAGGATCTGCCTTTGTCATGGATTTTCCAACAAGATAATGATCCTAAGCATACATCCCGACTAGTTAGGAATTGGCTTTCAACGGAAAAAATTCGGGTTTTGGATTAGCCTTCTCAGTCGCCCGACTTGAAACCAATCGAAAATCTTTGGAGGCACTTAGAAATCCAAATTAGAAAAAGGAATATTAGAAACCGAGAAGATTTATGGATAGTTCTGCAGGAAGAGTGGAATAAAATTTCAGTCAGCTATTGTGCAAAGCTAATAGAGTTAATGGGGAGAAGATGCCAAGCAGTCATTAAAGCCAAGGGGTGGCCAACTAAATATTAAGAAAAAAGCATTGAATTATTGATTGAAATATTTTTTGTTTATAGTTTAGAAATGTTTCCATACTTTTGTTAACCGTTTTTTGAATAAAAATTTATTTTTCAAATGTTTTTAAGTGTATACTTATGTTTTTAATATATGATCTTTTAGATCTCATCCCTTAACTTAAAAATTGTATTTTATTTAAAAAAATGATATTAATATATACAATATTAAATCTTAATTAAATGTTTCCATACTTTTGTTCGCCACTGTATATTATTACCTATTCATTTTTTTATTTATTATCTTTAACTTTTCATTGAGTTTTATTAATTTTTTGGAAGTATTATTCTTTTTAAGCGTTTATTATTTGACTGAACGTGTATAGCAAAGAATCAAGTAGCAGTAACCAAAATACGTTGCATGCCTAGATAAAATAAAAAATGGCAATTTCAGAGGTTTGCAAAAAAACGGTAGACAGAAAGATATTTCTTCGTTATATGTATTTATTTTATTGCGTGCTTTAAATAAAAATTTAAATAAAAGTGGAGGTCGTTCGTTTAAATTAAGATGTATTTTATTAGGGCCGAAGTTTAAAATGCCTTTATTATAAGGTTGATCTATTTTTTATTTTTTCCACAAATTTAGCCCAAAATAATTTAAAAATGCATTTTATTATTGTTCACATTTTTTTCTTTTTTATACCTAACAAACGACATTTGGTAGATATAAAAAAAAATTAAACTAACAAAATTTTCTTACTACTTTGGTATATAATATATATTTTTATACAGTGTGTCCCAAGATAAATGTTACAAGAGAACAACT
The DNA here is from genome assembly GCA_014170235.1 of Listronotus bonariensis. Taxonomy (NCBI): domain Eukaryota; kingdom Metazoa; phylum Arthropoda; class Insecta; order Coleoptera; family Curculionidae; genus Listronotus; species Listronotus bonariensis. The sequence continues at coordinate 103,532 of JACEGR010002542.1, read as the reverse complement.
ACTAACCAGAACTAACCAATATTGTTTGATAATTTTACCAGAGTTTTATGGAAACTAATCGCATGGTCTAAAACAAAAAAAATACAAAACCTAACTTTAATTATTGGTAATATAACAGGTAAGTTATAATTATAAATAAAAAAACTAAAAGTATTTTAATTTTTAAAAAACCTTCCCAATTTTTTAGTTTTAGACCATGTGACCAGTTTTGCTATAATATCGCTTAAAAATTTAAAAATATTTGATATCCTGTGTTATCTTGACCTATCCTCGGATGCATTATATACTGAATATCCTAAATAACAACGTAAGTAAGTAAAGGTCACTATTGAACTTAACAACAAACCCAAAGAACCCCGTACCCCCGTTCTTCACATATTTATTGCTGACTAAATGAAAAACTATACGACGAATATATTAATATACAGTGTTTTGTTTTTCATAAATACCCCATAATATCTCAGATATAAATTTTGTTGCTGATTATATGTTGGAAAAATAAAGTATTTGACATAGTATAAAACTTTTATTTACCATTGAGGTGCGGTCTTGAGTTCTAAAAAGACTTGATTTTAAAAAGAAAAGAATGTTAAGGTCTATTCTATTTTTCTTTTTGTTAACTTTAGTGTTAGCATTCCCAAAAACTACCTAAATATTTTTGAATTGTTAATCGCCTTTTTCCATATTATTTTCCCAAAAAGTCCTTTTTACATCTCCGCAAACACCGCACACCAATGGTAAAGTTAAAAACTAAATATTTGGCCCAGAGAAAACTTTTATTACTAGAGGCTTGTGATGTTGGAGAAGGTAAAAAAATGTTCGCATGAAATTTTAAAAATATGAATTAAGGAGTTAAGGGGACGCTGATCCTAAATCTAACATAAAAAACATCAAGTATTTTACCTCCTAAAACCGCACGCCAATGATAATTTTTTTTTGTACTATTCCAAATACTTTATTTATCTAACTTACAATCACAACAAAAATTTGAAGAAAATCGATTTATTCATAACTTAGTTATCTGGGTGTATTAATGAAAAGCAGGGCACACTGTAAATAAAACAAATTCACGCTGTCTTACTAAATAAGTTTTTATAGAACTTCTAATAATGTTCAAAATATATCACTAGCGGTTTCATATCTAGGCCAATGAGCAATTTGCCATTTTAAGCTATTTCTATCTAAAGTACCTGAGGGCAGAGTTGGGTCGTATTCAAATACTCAGTATCCTGAATAGTATTTAGAATATATTTTGCCGGTTTTTGAATAGAAATCGAATACATTTGTATGTTTGGTATTCGGTAGAATACTTTTTTGGTTAGTATTCGCGATTCTGTATTCGACTACTTTTTTGAGTATTCGAATACCGACGTTCCGACTATTTGAATACCGGCGTTCCGACTATTCGAATACCGGCGTTCCGAGTATTCGAATACCGGCGTTCCGAGTATTCGAATACCGGAATGTGTAAGCAGTATTCCAATACAAAATTGTCACGAGTAGAATACCAAAAGGAAACAAAAAGTAGGGAAAAATGATGCGAGGACCTTTTCTTTTGCTGTTCAAATTTTAAATCACCGGTTTTTTTCTTCTAGTATTCGATTTTTTTTTTTCAGTATTTGAATATCGATTCCGGGTATTCGTGAATACCGAGTATTTGAATACTTTTTCTTGCAAGTATTCAAATAGTCGGTATTCGAATACTTTTTTCCGGTATTCGTATTCGTATTCGAATACCGATTTTTAGTATTCGACCCAACTCTGTCTAAGGCATATAAGGCTCGGGGTGTTAATAGGGCCAAAATTTATAAACTTGGCCAAATATATGGGTTTAGGTTTAAACCAATAGATGCGTAAGACTTAAAGTAAGTTTTTTTAGTGAATTTTAAGTTATCGCTGTTTAAAACTTTGAGTTTTTTTTTTTGAAAGAAAAAAGTTATTATGTTGTAAATTGGCGGTTTTTTAAAATTGTGTCCAGCGGCTAATAAGCCCAACTGGAGTGGGTTATAGCTTATTAAAGCCAATAAAACAAAACTTGTGTGCAGCTTGGGTAGCGACAGAACATACTAAGACCAGTGACTTATGAAAGTGTAGAGCAAAGGAATATACAGTATGTTTACGTAAATTGGCAGCTTATGGAAAACTTTTTTATTAATAATTTTACGAAAAAAGTTTTGATATCAAATTGTGTCAGTCATGTATAAGATTTGGCCAAATTTAATTTTTGTTTAAGAGTAAAATACCTGTATTTTTGCTAAAATCGCAAGTTGGGATAAGGAAAAGATGTTTAGAATTAAAAATTACTTCTAAATATGTAATTTGGTTCATTTAAAAAATAAAATAAAAATTCTGCGAAAATCAAGAAAATTTAGGTTTGTACCTTAGTGCATTGTACTTTTTTTTTGTTTTGATAACAAATAATTAAAAAAAAATATTTTAAACTGTCCTATGACATTTATAATCATAAAATATGGTGCACTAATGTACAAACCTAAATTTTTACCATTATCGCAGAGGAAAAAAAAAAATTTTGGAAAATAAAACTAAACTGCATACATATTTGGAAATAATTTTTAATTCTAAAAATTTTTTCTTTATACCAATTTGCGTTATAAGCTAAAAATACAGGTACTTTACTCTTAAGCAAAAATACATTTTTGGCCAAACCTCGGACATGACTGACACAATTTAATATCCGATAATTGTATTTTAGGTTTTAGACCATTCTGAACTTTTTATGAATAATAACTTTTTTTTGTAAAATTAATAACTAAAAAGTTTCCTATATGCTGCCAACTTACGTAGAAACATTGTATGTAGATCTTACTTTTAAGAGCTATGTATTTTCGACTTGTAACTATGCTTTAATAAAAAACGATCCCAGGGGTAAGGCAACCAGGGCGCGCTTGTGGCTGCTCCGGTTGTATCGGCAGCGTTGATCACCGGAGTTAAGTAGTGAAGTGCACGCCCATAATTTGGATGGGTGACCGGGACGAGGTGTTTTGCTCGGGGGAGAACGAACGGACCGAGCAGCTACCATCCAAGTTATGGAATGAATGGTGTGTAAATGGGAAGGAGTAGTGGCCAAGTTAAAATAAGCCTAAAGGCTGCAGTGCACCACCTAGGGGGCGGTCGTCGGACCTGAGTCGGATGATCCCGAAAGGGCGAAAAAAAGCAACAAATAATACCTAATAAACCAGAGTTATTATGATAAAAAATATTAAAAGTTTCTTTAATTATTTTTTTTAAACAACAAATATTTTGGGACTTTTTTTACTATGGTAAAGTTTATTAAGGACCTTAAAAAAAGTTGGTTCGTTATTTACTTTTGTAATTTTATTTATATTTTATTTTTACAATTAATAAGCAATGTTTAATCTGAACAAAATGGTGCGTAATTTTCTTAAATCATTCATGATTTTTTTTTAATTTAACATTTGGTGGGTCTTATGATGTCGGCCCAACAGCGACCAGCTTACGACCGATAATAAAATAGGCGCATTAGCGACCTCATTTTTAAACCCCGATTTTTCTACCTGGTGGGTCAAGAATACATTAAATTTATGACGCACTGTTGCGAAAAATGTAGGTGGACTATTAGAGACATTTCTCGGGTATCAGAAAAGGGTACTAAGGGTAAATACTTAATTAAACCCAAGACTAATACTCACTTACAAATGGTTATTTCTGATTAGTTCTGGTTAGTTCTGGACGAGTACACACATAGATACATATATTGCAATACGAATATTCTTGTATTTTATATTTACGTACATTTGTAGGCCTCTATATGCCATAAATAAATAATATTATTAGTGTATCTACATTTTTGTTAATTTAAAAATATTTCACAAAAAGAAAACAACTGGATTTGAAGAGTTTATGAACAACTTGGCAACAATGCTTATGCCTCATTGGGATTCACTCTTATTTAAATCCATAGGTCGCTAATAGGTCAGTTTTATTGCTTTTTAATGATCGGTTTCAGATGAGCCGGTCGCAAATAGGCCTATTTCGGTCTAATACGCCGCAGGTACCTTAGTGTTTTGTAATCCGCAGGTTTAAAAAATGTATTTTATTACTTTAAAAAATACAGATATTTTGCCTAGCAAATTAACCATTACCTAATTTTTAGTAAAAATATAATTTTTAAAGGTCGTTTAAAAATTATGTTAAACAACTAATAAACTTATTTGAAACAACACATAAAATACAGCTGCATTAAAATGCCCCTTCCATTGTACAAATTGAAAGACATATGTTAAACTCTTTTTGCTTAAAATTATGTTTTGTGTCGGTATTGTTAGGAGATTAAGATCTTTGTTACCCATGTCATATAGCGACTAATTAATTTAATTTTGTTACCCCTTAATGGTCGTAAAGAGAGAAATCTAAACGTAAAATAATTAAATTGGATTCTGTCAGCTCGATATAACGAAGGTAAATTGCGTAGACTACAGTTTGTTACATTTATTTTTGGTACTGACTAAACGACCGCCGGCAGTTTTGCTAAGTTATAAGATGAAACCGCCGTCTTGCGGTTTTATTCATTTACGAATATGAGAAGCGTCTAAAATGTTAATTAATTTTTTATTACCGGTGTTTTTACTTATTTTGTATGAAGATGTCGCCGTCCGGCGGTTTTGTTCATAAAAACTGTTAACAATTGTCGAATAATAGTTAATGTAAATTTAATTACCCTTTGTTTTATTGTTTAATAATATTTTTATTATTGATCAACAAACAAACATAAAATTGGGAGACACGTTTGACACCTACCCAGATTTTGTCAAAGCTCTTAAAAAAATGTATATATTTTTGGAAAAGAAAAGCCAGGAGTATTTTAGAGACAAGAAAAAAAAATTGATCGTTTTATAGAACTAAAACTAGTACAAGTATAACCAATTAAACTATGCATGTATTAAGGGTGGAACAAACTTTAAAATTTCCAAGAAAAGGAAAAAAATTACAAAATAAACAATTCATAACCACATGACGTAATAGTTTTGTAATGTGTCTTTTTAATAATTATAGGCCCCTAATAAGTCGCAATCCAGCTCTGAAACGTTAGGATAAATACAATAATGGTTTTATTTGCCTGTCGCCATTTTACTATATTACCCTAATTGTTTTTCCAAAGGGTGCTATAAACTAAAGTGCAATATTAAACAATAAAGACACAAAAAATCTAAACGCCCTCGTTACAGCAAAATAAATAGAGTTAGATTTCCTCTAACTCTTTTTGGGCGGTTTTTATTAGTTTTAATAAGCAAAACCGCCGGACGCCGGCGTCTACCGATAAAATAGGTTAAAACCGCCTGTAATAACAAATTAGTTAACTTTTACAGCGCTGTTCAAACACATAAATACGCGCCCTTGTTGCGAAAACTCTCTATTTTCTTACAAAGTTGCAAATTATTCAAATTTACTTCCTTAAAAACCTCAAATAATCTCCCCAAAACTCATATTTCCAAATTCAGTGTACTCGGAGACCTCTAACATAACATCGTTATAATTTCCCCCAAGTGTATCTACCCGGAGACCGTTTAAGTACCTAGTAACAAATGGTTACATCTCGCGCTCAAGTTGAAGAAAAAGAACGCCAGGGTTCTTTTCACCCCCAAAGAGTGGATTAAGACTTTACTCGTGTAACAAAAGGTTACTTTTCCCGGTTAAATTTACGAGAACGTAAGGTTTTCTCTTAAATTTTCACCCCCAAAAGTGTATTGGGGCTCCCTCATGTAACATAAGGTTACAAAGATTACGTAATAGACTTGTCAAAAAGACAACTATTACAAAAAGAACGTCAAGGTTCTTTTAACTAAGTACTTATCAAAAAAAGTTTTTCTTTTTGCTATTTTTAGCTGTTTTGTGCAAACTGTTTGTACAAATTGTCTTAGAAAAGACATTCCTGAAAAAAAAGGGTTTTTAGGATATTCAAAATATACCGACTTCTATTAAAAACTTTAACTTTATTTATCTTAGAAATAAAGCAAGTCCAAATATAAAATATATTTTTGGAAAATTCTTTTGTTACAAAAAAAATGAGATATCGCCTCTTACATTTTGTCCCGTACTTAAGAAACACCCTGTATATTTTTAATATGAATTTGTAACTTATACCCTAAAGTAAACCTTTTTTTTTTTTGTAAAATACTATCACAGAAAAAATATATAGTTATTTTGTATGTGATTATGGCAAAATATTTTTGGAACCAATTCGAAGATGTCTGGATCATTACTCAACTAATCCTTGAAAAAGCTGGATACCAAGACAAAATCAAGTTAGTATAAGTTTAGTCCAGGCCATAAATTAGATAATATAATTAGGGTAATTAATGGGGTAACAAAGGGTTTAATCCCATAAACGCTGACACAAGACATTATCTCAAATTTAAACAAAAAGCTCTTAAACGCAATTATGCTCTACGGGGTGTAACCTTTATTCACAAATATATTAGAATAATTAATTTTTTTTAGAATTATTTATCAACTAATTAACTTAAAGCGTCAAGAGTTTGTATATGTATCACCAGTAAAAATATTTAATTATGACCTTTAAAATATACTACATTTGATATAGTTATCTTTAATAATTTCGAAAATATGACCATCCAAATCTTATATTTCTCCAATATTTTTGCATTATAGCGTATACTATGACCATATTAATATTTTTTTTTTGCTTTCTTTAAAACTTTGCTTTTTTTTAGAATAAAGATACCGATATAAATAAAAAAAGGAATGCTAAAAAACACTCTGATTAAAAATTGTGACATGAAGTTATTCCACAGGGTAATCGTAAATAAAGTGCTCTCCAAAAAAATCGGGACAAGCAATTTTTAGCACCATATTTAACTTGTAGTAACTTTTGAAATAAAAATATTTTAAGCTGCGGATTTCGGTATGTTAATGCCCATTTCGTCTAGATGACATGGCGCAAAATGATTTTTCCATCTTTACTAACTTGATTGCCTTCTGGGACGCCACTGCAATAATTACGGTAAATCTCATTACATCAAATGATACCTCTTATCATGAGAAACAAACCTGTCAAGTTTAAGGAAAATCAGCCAAGGGATTTTTGAGCTATGAATAAAAAACAATTTTTTTTCCAAAACTTTAACACCCTGTCTCTCGAGAACGAAGCTTCAAAACATACAAGTTTATATAGACTTTTTTATTTTTCCATGTTCTTTCGTCTATAAATTTTTCCAATTAAAATCTAAAACACCCTGTAGAATGAAAGAGTCAATTTTGTTTGATTACCCTGTACGAAAAAAAATCATTGTAGTAATTAATTTAAAATTTCCAGATCTCATCAAAAAATCCACAAAAGACACATTTTAGGACAATGGATCTGCCTGGTAGCGTATCTGTGGCCAAAAGGCACTAATCGAAAAAGTAAAAAAAACCGTCCAGAGGTATTGACCGAAGCTGCATATTGACCAAATTTCAAACCAAACAACAACGTACAGCCCAATTGTCATAGCTTAAAACGAACAATAGCCATATTTTTGTGCAATTTTATCTTTACTTTTTGTTTGACCCCTGTATTTTTAGAAATGGCCATTTACCAATTAAGTGGTTAGGTAATAAAAAAGAACTAGAAAATAAGCTTTCAGAATGTGAAAACCTGGTCAAAATCGGTAAAGCCGTTTTTAAGTTACAGCTTTTTAAAGATATTGGAAGCAAAGTTTTGAAACATTTTTTGTTTAGTAGTGTCTCTGGGGCTAAAGGGCTGTAATCAAAAAACTGACAAAAACGTCTGAAGATATTGATATTACTTTACTAATGACCTATAATTAAATGCGAAAAAAATTATTACCGGAATCACACACCTCTAAACTTTTTGTAATTTTGCATCTGTTCATTGACCTGTACAGGGTGGCTCGAATTCGACGCTCATCATTGGGATTTCGGAAACCGTAAGAGATACAGGATCGGTTAAATGGAGGCAAAGTTGCGCAATTTGATGCTCAATAAAATGCCGTTTTGCGTTTTAAAAATTCCGAGTACTTCCGAAGATATTCGAAAAAACCGGAATTTTCAATTTTGGTTTCTATTGTTTCCTGGCTATATTTGTTAAGATAACTCAAAATGAGAAACACGTTTTCATGGCCACTTTTTCTGCTCTATAATTCAGTGTGATTAAATATTGAATCTGACGTTTCGGCTTCTGGCGACCATCATCAACTTATTTTTTTAAATACGGACCTGATATTTTTTTCAATTTAATTAAATCCTTTCATCACTCTTAAAACACTATATATCACCACTTTGATATTTGCCGACGTTTCGTACAGAAAATTCCATCACCAGAATATTACATATTTATTTTATCATAATACGGCCCTGAACTACATTTTTAGGTAAAAAGGTAAAAAAAACTTATTACATATTCATAATGTTTTATTGCAACTCATTGATATCTAACAGCGGAAATTACTTTATTAACAGAAACTAACCAGCAGGTACGAATTCAAGGAAGAACTTCATATAATGTATGGATTGGTATGTGGAGGAACAAAATTATTGGACCTTTCGTTTACGAAGGGACCTTAACTTCCGAACGATATCTAAATTTGATTAGGAATGATGTCTTAGACGCCCTAAATAATCAACCTTTGGCAGTATTTCAAGAAATATGGTGGCAGCAAGACGGAGCTCCTGCCCACAATGGAAGGGAAGTAGCTCAATTCCTTTACCATATATTTCCTAATAAATGGTTTTGCAAGATGGCCCGCTAGGAGCCCAGATCTTAGTCCCCTAGATTATTTCCTTTGGGGATATGTTAAGAACCGTTTATTTAAAAATGCACCTCACGACCTTTAAGTACTACGACAAAATTTGATAAGGGAAGTTGCTGCCATTCCTGCGAGAACAATTAATCGAGCTGTATTAAAAATACAAAGCAAAGCAAGAAAATGCATCGAGGCGGAAGGTTATCTCTTTGAACACTTATAATAGTGATTAAATTATGTTTATTTTTAATATGGGCATCAAGATAGTATTACAAATTGTTTATGTCAGCTGATTTGTTGTCTACCTTTCGTATGTGTAATTTTCATGAAATTTTCGGTTAATAAAGTAATTTCCGCTGTTAGATATCAATGAGTTGCAATAAAAACATTACGAATATATAATAAGTTTATTCTTTTTTTTACTTTCTTACCCAAAAATGTAGTTCAGGGCCGTATTATGATAAAATAAATATGTAATATTCTGGTGATGGAATTTTCTGTTCGAAACGTCGGCAAATATCAAAGTGGTGATATATAGTGTTTTAAGAGTGATGAAAGGATTTAATTCAATTGAAAAAATATCAGGTCCGTATTTAAAAAAATTAAGTTGATGATGGTCGCCAGAAGCCGAAACGTCAGATTCAATATTTAATCACACTGAATTATAGAGCAGAAAAAAGTGGCCATGAAAACGTGTTTTTCATTTTGAGTTATCTTAACAAATATAGCCAGGAAACAATAGAAACCAAAATTGAAAATTCCGGTTTTTTTCGAATATCTTCGGAAGTACTCGGAATTTTTTAAAACGCAAAACGGCATTTTATTAAGCATCAAATTGCGCAACTTTGCCTCCATTTAACCGATCCTGTATCTCTTACGGTTTCCGAAATCCCAATGATGAGCGTCGAATTCGAGCCACCCTGTACACCATGAACATTTGACTATTTTTCAAAAATCATTTTGCGAAATGTCATCTAGACGAAATGGGCTTTAGCAAACCGAAATCCGCAGCTAAAAATATTTTTTATTTCAAAAGTTACTACAAGTTAAATATGGTGCTAAAAATTGCTTGTCCCGATTTTTTTGGCGAGCACTTTATGTGTAAAAATGCACTATTTGGCTTTTACCTGTTTAACACCTAATCCAGCAAAAGATATTGCCTATTAAACAATCATGTTAATAAAAGAAGCTTTAACAGGACAAAAAAATTATTGAAATTGGTCCAAAATCCAAAAAGTAATTTAAAATTAAATTTGATGAAAATTTTGTTGTTCAGTTTTTTGTCCACAAGTGTATTTATTATTTTATTAATTATAAGCTATGCATAAAAATATATCCACAATTAAAAATATTTTGTATAAATAAACGTTTATCTTTTGTGTAACTAAGTAAAAGTAACTGTTTTCTTATTACATTGTTTTCTTAAAATATATACAACAGAGTTTTAATTTTAATATTAAAGTAAAATTATTTACTTTAATATTAAAAACAAAAATAATCCTACTTTGTAAAGTGTTTTAAGGACCTTAATCTCGCAAGCACCGACACAAAATAAAATTTACATATGGGATGCCTAATATTCTTCTTACCTTAATACGTACAAGCATTCCACTTAAACAAAGTAGGTACTTTATTCCAGAGCCTTTTTGTTATTTAATGGATATGAGCCGCGTTATTTAAGTTATATTTTTTTAATATTTTTTTCAGGACAGATTAAAAATAAAACATTTGTTACTGTACAGTGTGTTCGAGATTGGTAGCGAATGTATTGGAATATTAGAAAATATAAGATATAGAAAGATGGTTAAACGGAAAATTTTATTGTTTATTTAACCGTTAATTTAACGCCGTTATGATGACGACTGTATCTTATATGGTTTTTGAGTTATTTTAAAAATGTTTAAAAATATGCATTTTTAGAAAAGTGTTGTAACTTTTATATTTTAAATAATTTTTTGAATCTGTAAAAGCATAATTATTAGGATAATGTTTTTAAATTTTAATTTCAACGTTTTGGTTTTGCAATACCATTATTAATTTTGTGTTTGTTATGGCGACCATTCTGTTTTTACACATGCTAAACACTTGGACATTTTAAGTTTTTATGTCAAAAGTCGTCAAAATTAATTTTTTGCTCGAGTTGGCCATGACTGCGAAAGTCATTAGCTCGAGAATCAATTGTCATTTAATTCCTAATAAGGAACTATCACAAATAATCTACATTTAGATCCGCAGTGGCAAGAAGCATTTTTCGGATTTTTATGACCTCGCGCAGAAAACAAATCAAGGGTGGACGAACATGCGCACCTAAAAGCCGAGGCAAAATACAAACACCGGCAATCCGTGCCCTTCCTCCACGGTCTGACCGTGACGCTCATTAGCTACCGTACTTTCAACGGAAAACCAGGACGGCGTTGACAAATTCTTTTCGATAATGAGGATAGTATGTTTCGCGCCAGGCGCGTTCACTCTCGATTTGCTTGCGGACAAACCCGTTTTTTCGCCCATAAAATGTTACTTTTGTTTCGCGCAGGTAATAACATTGGCAATTCATCGAGATCAGTGAAAACTATTCTTATTTTTTTATAAAACAACGAATGAAGTTTACAAGGGGACATATGGATAAAAAAATTAATTTTTTGACAAAAAGCTATTCTCTATTTTTGCTTGTAAAAACTATGATTCACGAAGAGAAGATGTTGATTTTGTATACAGGGTTTGCAAAAACCTAAAAAAACATTATTTTATTCCAAGAATTAAATACATTTTTTTAGTTTTTGAATAAAATGTTATTTAGAAAATTTAATTAGAATTGCATTGTGAATGATTTTATTTATATATTAATTAAAAAGTTTTAAGCTGTAAACGAATGATTAACGCGTATTCGGCAAATTATGGAGTTAGATACAATTTTGTATTATTGTTTTTATCGATTACACACTTTATTCTTAATACATTTTCCATATGACCTTTTTGGTCCATTTGTCCCCTTGTAAACTCCGTTCGTGGACAGTCTGTAGATAATCAAATATCAATAAAAAATACATATTTTTAGGCACGTTAACCTATTTCTGGTAAAAAGTTTACAGCTTGATACCATTAATAAATATTTGAATATGCAGAAGCACACAAGGTTATCTTAATTAATATAACAAAAAGTTAATATTTAGTTTATTAATCTTTTATACCTGGTACCTGCCAAAGCCAGTATAAGTCAAACTTTTGTACTCTCCCATCGCTTCTACCTTTTTTGGAATGATGCGCTGACCACCTTTCAGCTTTTAAAAATGACAATGGTCGCGGGCTTTTGGACTATAAATAGTATATATAACATACCAAAATTAAACGTGATCTTTGTTACTGTTGGAAAAAGGGCCTAAAGAGGCATGATGCCCAGGTGAAATATTTCTAAAGAAAATAATGAAAGTTTTACCGAGGTTTGTATACTTAAATACTGCCTATAGAATTAAACTACAACTGATTTTTTCTTTTGTAAATTTCAAATCCGTCTTAGGCCTCGGGCACGATAACTAGAGTCAGTGTCGAGCGGCTGATTTAAATAAGCAAGTTCTTTTATTCTCGTATAAAAATCAGAGACAGCGCTCTCACATTTTCCGCTTAACACTGGCCGCTGACGCTGACGCTTAGTATCGTGACGGAGTACTTACTCTTAACAAAACATTATACCTAAATAAATTGGGGTATGAAAATAGGTTTTATTTAAAAAAGTTTTATACGGTTTTTAACTTTATTTATGATACCCAAAGTATTTTCGTACTTACAATTTAATATTTCGACCAACTGTCCTTAAAAATAAAATATTTTTTAACATGTTTTTGTGGCTACACGTTTAACTATTTATTAGTTTGATCACGCATAAAAAAAATTAAACGTTGAAAGGTAATATATAAATTTTGTAAACAATGCAATTTTTTAAAGGAAATAGGCAATTAATAATCAAATGCTTTTTCAATTTGAATGTCAATCCCCACAGAATAAATAAAACATTCAAAAAATACTTTTATCAAATACTGAATAAATATTTAAAGAAGAAAAGAAATAAATATTTAATTATTGCAAGTATTTGAAAAAACCATTAAATAATATTAAATTTATTCTCAAGACCAGCACATTATTATTTGGAACAATAAAAAAATAAATAAAAAAGAACCATAAAAACTATTTTATGTTTTTAAGCTATTTTTAGTATTTTTACAATAATGATACTACCTAAGCTACTTAAAAAAATTATTGCCATATAGTCGGTTGCAAAAATATAAAAACTTATACTTATTGGTGCATCAGTCTAATTTCAGCAAGGTACGCAAATAAAGGTTAACAAAAATCGAAACTTTGTTAACATTCAGGGTGTCAAGTAAAAACCAAAATCTCGTCGAATTTCGACGGGTTTATAATTAATAAAATGGAAATGCAACAACAATACAAAATAAAACAAAACGCAATCAAACACGGAAGATGGAACATGCCATGCAACGGTAATACCGCTAATATAATTTTACCATATAATATTCGTAATATTAGGTAGTCCCTGTAACACATAGACAACCTACATTTAGATCCGCAGTGGCAACAAGCATTTTTGGATTTTTACGACCTTGCGCAGTAAACAAATAAATGGGTGGACGAACATGCGTACTTAAAAGCCGTGGCAAAATACACCGGCACCCCGTACCCTTCGTCCGACCGTGACGCTTATTGGCTACCGTACTTCGAACAGAAAACTAGGACGCCATTGACAAATGCTTTCCGATAATGTAGATAGTTTGTTTGGCGCCAGTTGCGTTTACCCTCAACTGGCTTGCGCACAAACCGGTTTTTGCCCATGAAATGAGACTTTTTCTCGCAGGTTATAACATTGGCAATCCATCGAGATCAGTGCTGTAACATCGTACATCGTGCCCGATTAATGCGCATGTGTTTCGCGATCTCAGTAAACTATACTAAAAAGCACCGGAACTGGTAATTTAATGGATTCAGACGATCGTGCAAAACTATAACATTAGGGTCATGGTCAATTAAATTTATTTTTTTATTTGCTTTATAAAAGAATAAAAAAATTATTTAACTAACCACAACTAACCATGACCCCCCAATGTGACAGTTGTGCTTGACTGTCTGCAGGGCCGTACGCAGATAGTGATTTTGAGAAGGGGGAGCAAAAAGGCGTCAACCAAAAAAAAAAAAGAACTTTAAGTAAGCGAAGCGCCTTAGGCGCCACCTTTATTAAACAATACATGTTTAAGAGGTCTTTATTGGGCTCCTGGGCAGAGCAATTGTCCCCTATGGCCTGCGTACGGCTCCGAATGTCTGTGGCGCTTCGAACCAATCAATGTATCGGTTTCGGTGCTTTTTATTGTAGTCTCATCTTAGCTGCTTGCAATATTTTGGGCAAGTCTTGAAGCAGTATTTATGGCTTAGTGGGAGGAGATAAGTAAATTTTTTTTTTTAACGGCTAAATCCCTTGTTTAAAATGTCGCAAAATCGCCAAGCTACCAATAACTTTATTTTTTGGAACACTTAACATTTCCGCTACTTTCTTTCACTTTGCGCCTCTCCCTCTCCTCTTGTATTGTTTGGTTTAAACTACTACCTAACAATTTAAAAACAACATTACTTTTCTTTCACATTCAATTTTGCACCCCTACGACTTGGGGCTGAAGTGATCGCTTCAAGCTTTATCCGGCACTGTAACGTGCTGAAGTAGTCGCTTCAAGCTTGATCCGGCACTGTAACGTGGTATAGCTGATACCAAAAAAATTACAAAGTCAAGTCGAAGTACTTTTTTTTTAATTTACAACAAAAATAATTTTGTTTGTATAGAAAAAAATGAAAATTAAAGAATAAAATAAATAGTGTTAAGTAGTATTAGTTACCAGACCATAATTTAAAATAAAACAAACTAATATATATTTGTCTAGTTTAACTCTCAAGAATTTGCTGCAAAATTTGACTTAGCCGTTAAAAATCACAATTACAATTACAAATTACTGAATAAGGATAAGAATATAACAAAGCCATCTACCCACCCCCAAGACCACTGACCAGAACTTACCCTTTATATTTTCTTTGCCACACGGTATAGCATTTGACAAACTAAACGGAGTACCAAACTTGATTTGACGTTACAGACAATTTTTGTAAAACTTTTTATGTGGAATCTAAAGAAAGTATTTGATATTTTATACAGGGTTGCGTTAGGAAGTTACAATGCCAACTTGATGTTTTTCTTATAAAACACCCAGTATATTTTTTACTAAATAATAGTCCTTGTTACTACAATTACAAATATATATAAAACATAGTACTATTATCTTTTGTTATTTTTTTAATATTTGAATTTCAATATTTGTTCTTCAGGATACCCCGTATAAACACCTTTTACAATAATATTATAAAATAATAACTAAATAAAATAAATAGGATATTTTTAATTATTCATACTGACCTGTGTTAATACTTTTAAAAGTATAAATACAATAAACAAAAATTAGTCTATGTACATATGTATATGCTTATTACTAAAATGTAGCTGACTTTTTTAAATAAATATATATATATATATATATATATATATATATATATATATATATATATATATATATATATATATATATATATATATATATATATATATATAAACATATTTTTTAATTTAAACATACTAAATTTGAAATATGTTAACAAGAACGCTATGAATACAAAAAATATATTACTTCTTTTAAAAATATGCTAAAATATGCTACATACCTAATGGCCTTCAAAAAATAAAAAAATAAAACAAACAGTAATATAACACCTGATATTTTAATGGCATCATCCCCATATAACCAAATTTAAAAAGTTGGAGGATTTAAAGGAATTTGATTCTTTCACAAAACAAAACAAACATCTTTTTACTGTATTTATACTTTTAAAAGTATATTAATTTTAGTATTATGAATGAATAAAAATATCCTAACTTTTAAATTTAATTATCATTTAAAAATATTATTGTAAAAGAAGGCGTTTATACGGGGAACGTTTAAAAACAAAGTATAAAAACAAGAGATAACGATACAATGTTATACAAATTTGTTATCGTAATGACAAGGGCCCTTAATTGAAGAAAAATATACAGGGTGTTCCATTAAAAAACAAAAAGTTGGCATTGTAACTCTTTACCGCAGCCAAAAATCAAAGAATTTCTGTAGATTCTGCATTTCTACAAAAATTACTTTTATGATTTTTTGTTATTTCTTGTATTAAAGTATATATCGGGCTAAAACAAAAAAGACCATTTTTCAATTTCCCTGGTGTCTCTGAGATAAGTTATGTTATCAAAATTGTAACTACGCCATTTTTAGTTTCACCAAAATTAAGCCCATAACAACTATATCGGTTTTTTAATAACTTCAGTAATAACTGAGATAACCCAGAAGAGCTTTCGCACCACGGCGGCAATAAGGGTAGTTTTTCCCATGTATTTCTTATGGGAGAAATTTAAGGTCCGAATACTACAATTTTATCGACCATCTCAACCCCTAACGCAAAATTAGAATTTTTAATGCCCTAAGTCACCACGTGCTAGATAGGGTAACTAACCATCGATGACGTCATCACCTAAACTTAAAATTGAAACGACCTATAAATTAAAAAGTCTCGCCGGCGCTGGGAGTCGAACCCATGACACCTGGCCACCTGCGTGAGAATCCAACGCCATATACCACTAGGTCATTGGGGATCTGATAATTAAAACGCCAAACGAGGTATAATTGGAACCAGACGCCATCACATATAAATTAAAAGTCTCGCCTGGCCCGCTGGGAGTCGAGCCCATGACACCTGGCCACCTGTGTGAGAATCCAACGCCATATACCACTAGGCCATTGGGGATATGATAATTAAAAACGCCAAACGAGGTATAATTGGGGCCAAGGTATTAGCATATAACAATGAATCAATGCACAGTTGCCAGACCTAACGCTAAATTTAGTTGAACACCTGCTGATAATCGCATAATTCAGACCGAAGCGGCAACGCTGCATACATAATTTCGCATAGTCAGATATCAAAGCGTCAAGGGCCTTAATAGTTTTTAACGTATATCTTGGCTTCTAGTGGTTTGATTTTAGTCATTCTTTTTTAAACAATTATTTTTAATAAATATATAGTAACACTAATTTTTAAATAAATATGTTATTTGAGAGTAAATAGGGCCTTAACAGTTTTTGACGTATATCTTGGCTTCTAGTGGTTTGATTTTAGTCATTCTTTTTTAAACAATTATTTTTAATAAATATATAGTAACACTAATTTTTTAAATAAATATGTTATTTGAGAGTAAATAGGGCCTAAATAGATAACCTCAAAGTTCTTACACAGCCGTTGTTATGATTGACAGACAAGTTATTAAAAAAATCAACAAATTCGAGGAAACATATTTCAATATAATTTGTAAGAGTATCAGCCCTAATTTTTAAATAATTAGCCGAGCGCTAAAAGAAGAGTATACGAATGTCAGAATTAAAAAATAAATATTTTGGTTTCAGTACATACGATATTTACGATTTTTGTTTAAAAGCGAGATTAGGACCTAAGAAACATATTTAAATATAATTTGTAAGGGTATCAACCCTTATTTCGAAAATATTAGCCAAGCGCTAAATTTACGTGAGTCAAATTTAAAAATTAAATATTTCGGTCTAGGGTAAGAACGCGAGGCGGGTTCATCTGTCATTCGAAAAATCTGACGTCATATTTAGGAATCTTGCGCAACGCATTATTTAGGGCGTGGTCGCCTGTCATCTGTCAAATATCACGTGACTTAGAGAATTGACTGTCTCGAAAAGAAAGAAGAATCGCAGTTTAGAAATACGGCACCGTTTTTCTAAAATACGGCACTGTTCTTAAATGCGGTACCGTTTTCTAAAATCTGCGGCACTAGTTTTTCTAAAATACGGCACCGTTTTCAAAATAGACACCGTTTTCTAAAATACGGCACTGTTTTTCTAAAATACGGCACCGTTTTCTAAAATACGACACCGTTTTCTAAAATACGGCACTGTTTTTCTAAAATACGGCACTGTTTTTTAAAATACGGCACCGTTTTCTAAAATACGGCACTGTTTTTCTAAATACGGCACCGTTTTCTAAAATACGGCACCGTTTTCTTAAATACGGCACCGTTTTTCTAAAATACGGCACTGTTTTTCTACGATGTGGGGCCCCAGGGCTTAGGCGGGGGGCGTTATTGTAGGGCGCGGAGCCCTAAGCGTTGGAAGTTCCTAATGCCAAAGGCAACTAACGCCAAAATGTTGCTAGCGCCCTCTTCTTTAAAAGTAGGGTTATGTTGTGATTGTTCTTCTTTTCGAACAGTCAATTTCTAAGTCACGTGATATTTGACAGATGACAGGCGACCACGCCCTAAATAATACGTTGCGCAAGATTCCTAAATATGACGTCAGATTTTTCGAATGACAGATGAACCCGCCTCGCGTTCTTACCCTAGACCGAAATATTTAATTTTTAAATTTGTTGATACCCTTACAAATTATATTTAAATATGTTTCTTAGGCCCTAATCTCGCTTTAAACAAAAATCGTATAAACAAATTAAACAAATAACATATTTATTTAAAAAATTAGTGTTACTATATATTTATTAAAAATAATTGTTAAAAAAAAGAATGACTAAAATCAAGCCACTAGAAGCCAAGATATACGTCAAAAACTGTTAAGGCGCTATTTACTGTCAAATAACATATTTATTTAAAAATTAGTTTAATATATTTATTAAAAATAAATTGTTTAAAAAAGAATGACTAAAATCAAACCACTAGAAGCCAAGATATACGTTAAAAACTGTTAAGGCCCTATTTACACTCAAATAACATATTTATTAAAAATTTTAGTATTAATATTTGTAGATTTATAAAAATTAAATTATTAGAAAAAGAACAACTAAAATCGGTCTACTAGAAACCAAAATATACGTTAAAAACTGTTAAGGCCCTATTTACACTCAAATAACATAATTATTAAAAATTTTAGTACTAATATTTGTAGATTTATAAAAATTAAATTATTAGCAAAAAGAACAACCAAAATCGGTCTACTAGAAACCAAAATATACGTTAAAAACTGTTAAGGCCCTATTTACTCTCAAATAACATATTTATTTAAAAAATTAGTAATATATTTATTAAAAATAATTGTTTAAAAAGAATGACTAAAATCAAACCACTAGAAGCCAAGATATACGTTAAAAACTGTTAAGGCCCTATTTACACTCAAATAACATAATTATTAAAAATTTTAGTACTAATATTTGTAGATTTATAAAAATTAAATTATTAGCAAAAAGAACAACTAAAATCGGTCTACTAGAAACCAAAATATACGTTAAAAACTGTTAAGGCCCTATTTACTCTCAAATACCATATTTATTTAAAAAATTAGTGTTATATTTATTAAAAATAATTGTTTAAAAAAGAATGACTAAAATCAAACCACTAGAAGCCAAGATATACGTTAAAAACTGTTAAGGCCCTATTTACACTCAAATAACATAATTATTAAAAATTTTTAGTATTAATATTTGTAGATTTATAAAAATTAAATTATTAGCAAAAAGAACAACTAAAATCGGTCTACTAGAAACCGAAATATACGTTAAAAACTGTTAAGGCCCTATTTACTCTCAAATAACATATTTATTTAAAAAATTAGTGTTATATTTATTAAAAATAATTGTTTAAAAAAAGAATGACTAAAATCAAACCACTAGAAGCCAAGATATACGTTAAAAACTGTTAAGGCCCTTGACGCTTTGATATCTGACTATGCGAAATTATGTATGCAGCGTTGCCGCTTCGGTCTGAATTATGCGATTATCAGCAGGTGTTCAACTAAATTTAGCGTTAGGTCTGGCAACTGTGCATTGATTCATTGTTATATGCTAATACCTTGGCCCCAATTATACCTCGTTTGGCGTTTTAATTATCATATTGTCAAGGAACAATTATTTTTGGTTACAAATAAATTCAATAATTTCTAATTTTTTCGTAAAAGTTCATTCACTTAAAAATATCATTTTTCCAGCAGACTAATTGTTTATAAATAATATTCTTCAAAATTAAACAAAGTTTACTTATTCTGCACTTTTGGTGGTTTTAGAAGTTCATAAACCTATTGTTTCACAGGATATGTAAAAAATCGCCAAATCTGCAGAATGGCCAAACACCGTAAATCGCGAAATAGTTTAATTCAATTCGATATCAGCGAGTAACGCGCGCGCTTAAAAAAATGTGCTGTTCTGTAATGGTGTCCCTCCGGCAACCCGATTAATAATGTAAGTATAATTATTTATTTTGTATATTTCAAAAGATGTGCTATCACTCTACATAGTAACAATATTTGTAATTTATTTTAGTGTTTTTGTAAATAAAATTAATTTTGTTTTTAACTTTAATGTTTCATTTCAAAAAATCAAGCTACGTCCCTTTTGTTACACCCCAAATCGAGGTGTGACAAGTATGGTGGAGGCGCCGTGTTTTTTCGATCTCTATAATTAATTTTTTTAGATTAATTCTTAAACAATTTTTAATAAACAAATATTTTTGTTCTATTCTTGAGATGTTAAATGTTTAGAGTGATAGCATATTTAAAAGTATTTGTAGATATATTTTATTAGTTTATTACTTAAAGATTTTATTAGTTACGCAAATTTGTCGCCATTTTTAATACCCATTACATGTTCTATCTCAACTTTTTTTATGGGCGGTAGTACCCAATAAGTTATTTAGGTTTTTTATATTAACCGTATTCTTATCGTAGTTACATATTGCACGCACTGCAAAAATAATGGTACCTAGATTTTTTTGTGGGAATACATAATATTTCTATAATTATTTCCTCATATTTTTCGTTAGTGAAGTTAAATAAACTATTTTTACGTTGTTTTTTTACTTTATAATTGCAATGCTAAGTTTATTATTGCATTACTTCAGTAAAGATTTTTTTTTAGACAATTGAAATAAATGCATTTTATTTAAAAGAAAGTTTCTTTATCTTTTAAATTTTAATAGGCGTGAAAGAAAATAAAATCGAATGTTACTGAAAAAAAAAACGTTTGGTATTAAGTATCAAGGGCATTAATATAAAGGCTATGGACTAAAAATCGATTAAAAACTTGATTGTAATATTTCTAAAATAATGCATATTTCTCTATTCTATTTTATTTTTTCCATAAAAAAGATATTATATATTTAAACTAAAACGTTATTTAACTTTAAGGCTATTTATGTGATATTTAAGAACATTTTAAACTTATTTAAGATATTTTAAAAAGGTAACTTGTTAAATATAAAAAAGGGGTTTTTGGTTATAAATTCATAAAAATTTAGAAGCTGTGCGATAACATATGCTATATTCAACATTATAAACCTATTTTTTTAAACTGATTTCCGTCTAAACCCACAATCACTGTTTTTGCGTTTTTACAACTTTTTACATGAACCTGTTTTGTTTTTCAAGATTTTGAACTAGTATAACTTATAGAAATACATCATTTTTAAGAGACATACTTTATTTTTCTATCTTGTTCACATAATACTTAGAGTAGGTTTTACATTTTTTTTCTTTTTGAAATTCACATTTACCCAATAAAAAAATTACAAATTGAAAATATAATTTATTTTAAAATAAATTTAAAAATTCATACATTTTACAAACACTATTAGGTTTTTCAATTTTATTTTATATTGATTTAAAAAAAATAATCGAGGTGTGACAATATCCCCAATGGCCTAGTGGTATATGGCGTTGGATTCTCACGCAGGTGGCCAGG
Source organism: Listronotus bonariensis (assembly GCA_014170235.1). Classification (NCBI taxonomy): domain Eukaryota; kingdom Metazoa; phylum Arthropoda; class Insecta; order Coleoptera; family Curculionidae; genus Listronotus; species Listronotus bonariensis. The sequence continues at coordinate 81,942 of JACEGR010002542.1, read as the reverse complement.
TGTCATGGGCTCGACTCCCAGCGCCGGCGAGACTTTTTAATTTTTATGTGATGGCGTCTGGTTCCAATTATACCTCGTTTGGCGTTTTAATTATCAGATCCCTAATGACCTAGTGGTATATGGCGTTGGATTCTCACGCAGGTGGCCAGGTGGCCAGGTGTCATGGGTTCGACTCCCAGCGCCGGCGAGACTTTTTAATTTATAGGTCGTTTCAATTTTAAGTTTAGGTGATGACGTCATCGATGGTTAGTTCGAAGTTCTGCTTTTTAATTAATTATTATTTTTAATATTAAATCGGTGATCATATACTAGAAAACACTACCAGTACCTCTTTCAAAGACTACATTTAAAAGCAAAATGACGTGTAATTTAATTGGTTTGAAACGTTACAGTCGGTCATGCAAAAGTGTCAGATTGGAGGGTCATGGTTAGTGGTGGTTTTTAAATCTTTTTTTTTATTTCCAAATAAAACGAATAAAAAAACAGATTTAACTAAACAGAACTAACCATGACCCCCCAATGTCAATCAATCAAATTACACGTCCATGTGCTTTTTACTCTCTCTTTTACTTCAGCGAAAAAAGTAAAGTTTGTTAAAGAATGTAATATTAATTTGTAAACTGCCCTCGTGTTATTATAATATTTGTTATTAACTTTCCACTAATAGGTGGCGCTACTACAGCTTTGTCGCGCGAAGAACGTACGGCAGGAGAAAAACAATTAGGTCTAGTACCTTTTTCTCTTGCGATCCTGACTTGGTTTTTTTATGGGAACACCAAAGAAGTGTCCTCTTTCAAATAAAAAAATAATTTTTAAAATCGGTCCACAAACTCCAAAGTAATTGAGTCACATACACAAAAAAACATACCGGCGAATTGAAAACCTCCTCGTTTTTGAAGTCGGTTAAAAATGGTTTTTATATATTTACGCGAAATCTGTACAATAAATAAAAAGTCATCATACATTAAATTTTGTGAGACTTTTCTTTTGGGATGCAAAATATCAGTGTGCACAATAAAGAGAAAAACTGAGTAAAATCATAAATCCAACACAAGTCGCCTCTGGCCACCAAACTAAGATAAATGAGTCATTTAAAAATAGGTCACAAAGGACCCAACCTCGAAAGCGCCGGCACTAAACATAATTTAAAACAAAAACGGACTAATGTACTTCTTACTTTAATTCATACAAGTATGCCAATTAAACGAAGTAGGTACTTTAGCACAAAACCTTTTTGCTTTTAATGGGAATGAGCCGCTCTAGCTAATTTCGGTCCTAAATTTCCGTTAATACCACAGGCACTGGTTGAAAAACGACGGATTTAATACTGCTAGTTTTGTTTTTGGGATTTAAACGAGCATTTGGTATGTTTTCCACTATCCTTTTCCTGTATTTTAAGCCTAAACAAAAGGAAATGTTTCTAAGGCCCACGCTATTTTATTGAACCCAATATAAGTTTGTTGTTTTCCCTGAATATGTAGCTTTACAAACAGTTGTTAACTTTTAATTTAGGATTATTTGAATAACCTGGACTACTTTTGGTTAAGAAGGCAAATCTTTTAATATAAATGAGCATGTTAGACAATATGGCAATTAATAGAGTTATCTCTAACACAATTTTTAAGTAAATATAAAAGCTACGTCTTAGACTTTAACAAATTTTGGTACAATTCTATGTATATACTTTTGCTACTCATTGTTTTCTTTTCTTTCGGTAACATTGTTTAAAAAAGGAAATCTGTTTCGATTATTAATGAAATAATACTAATACTAATGGCACTGGTTGAAAAACGACGCATTTAATAGTGCTTGTTTTGTTTTTGGAATTTAAACGAGCATTTGGTATATTTTCCACTATCCTTTTCCTGTATTTTAAGCTCAAACAAAAAGAAATATTTCTGATGTCTGGGCTATTTTATTTAACCTAATATAAGTATGTTGTTTTGTCTGAAAATGTAACTGTACAGCTTTTAACTTTTAATTAAATATTTGAATAACCTATGTTACTTTTGGTTGAGAACACTAATCATTTAATAGTCTAAGAGCATATTAAACAATATGGCAGTTATAGAAGTTATTTCTAATATTTTTTAAAGTAAATATAAAAAATACGCCTTAGACTATAACACTTCTTGGTGCAATTTTACATACTTTTGCTACCTCTTATCTGCCAAAACGCATTTGGTATGTTTTTTACTATCCTTTTCTTTTATTGTAAGCCTAAACAAAAGGGAATATTTTTAATGCCCGGGCTATTTTATTGAACCTAATATAAGTTGTTTTCCTTAAAGTGTAGCTTTCTTATTTTATTTTGTAAAAGCGTAACTGTTGGTGACCACCATATAATATGGCATTAATTCTAAAACTATTGCAAGAAAAGTATTAAAAAAGTGCGCTATAATGTGATGGTTTTAAGTGCAACTTTATACCAAAGCCACAATTATCCAAACTTTTTAGTAGCCAATTGATTTTTTTCCTTTTGGGTAAAAAATTTCGTAAAAAGAAGATATGTTTTAATCAAAAATAGTAGTATTGTTTTTGGGATTTAAACAAATATTAGGTAAGTTCTTTACTATAGTTTTCTGTAGTTTAGCCTAAACAGAAGGGAATGCTTTTAAGGTCCAAGCTTTTTTGAACCTTATATAAATTTAGTAGCTTTATCGTTAATAAATACAACCAAATAAATCAGGGTGGTTTTTTCCTATTTATTCTGCAGCAAATACATTTTTAAGAATATAATAAAATAAAAAAAACCTTATTTTATTATCAAAGGTAAGCTGTCACTCCTACTATTACATTATACTGCTTTATTTCTTAATATTATTTTCAAAACAATCTTTCTGTTTTTATATTTTGCTTTTGCTCGAAATTTGATATCTACGACCATTTTAAAAATGTTTTTTATATATCCTATAGTATACTGTTGGCTTTTCAATTTCTTTTCAAAACTTTTATGATACGTTAAAGTGTTGTTCCATTTTTGTCGCATATGCGCATAAATGTGTCTCAATAAACCCATTGTACAATTGAATATAAAAATATATAACAGAATATAAATGTCATAAAATTTTATGAAAGCCGAAGCTTTATCAAGTTCTTCAAACTACACGACATTTTTCGTTGCGTAAAAATTTAATATCGGTTAGAGGTTTTAATATTGTATCAAAAAAGCGTCCATACAAAAATTGCTTTTTCTTATGTAATTTAAGAAATATCTTTTATTTTTTATTAATTAATAAAAGACATGTCCACAAAATAAAAAAAGTGGCCTGTGTTGGATGCCAGACAAAAATTTTCTTAAGTGTTTTTTCTCGCAAGCTGAATGAGGCTATTTTGCTTGTATCTTTGTAACAGACCTCGAGTACGTACCGGTACGGTGGGTTCCGAGTTTTCATCTACTTAACCAACCTTATCCCCCAGTGGTTGCAATGTTATCCGAATACAAAGACATCCATTTATGCTAGTCTAACTCATTAAATGCTGCAGTATAGTTCGTCAGAGACCAACAGATATGTTGTTGGTACATGGTGAGAGCCAGGCAGTTCAGAGAAGCCGTCGAGCATAATTACCCGCAGCCCCTAGCTAAAATGCGTTTTATACATCATCAGGCTGAACTGGCTCTCTTAAACCTGTAAATCCGGGCGTTCATCATTACGGCAATCTGCGTCGACAGAACGTGATCTAATATCGGCTGAAATAATTTCCAATGGTGAGAGCATTTTCAACGTCGTAGTGCGGTTGCAAGAACAACGGCTAAAACTATGTCATTTTACAGGTACAAGAATTTTGCCGGATTATGACCTAGACAAGTATTTTATGATAGTTTCTCAATCAGCTGCAAACTGACGACATTTCAAGCATGTACTTTGCTGACGGGCATTTTACGCGAAGATTATAAACTTTCATATAAATAATCAGGTAACATGGGCGGAAGAAAAACCCTCACGCTTTAGCAAGTACAACAAATTTCCAACATCAATTTTCTTTCAATATTTGGGCTGCAATTGTTGGAAATGAAATTATCGGACCTGTAGCTCTACCACACAAATTAAATGGAGCTGTCTGACCTCAATTTCTTTAATAAACGAATTGCCCGATATTTTGCCACTTTATCTAAAAAACAATAACAGATTATGGTGCCAACATGACGGAGCACCACCACGTTTTGCGGCTGAAGTAAGAAGATTTTTAAATGAAGCGTATGTGCGTCCTCGCTGGATTGGTCGTGAGGACCAGTCGCACGGCCACCGAGATCACCAGGACATCAATCCCTTGGGGATTTTTATCTCTGGGGACATGTTAAAGAAATTGTTTACAAAAAGAGTCGTGAACACTGAGGCAGAAAAATTGTTAAAGCAAAGGATAGAGGGGGCATTTAAAAAAATAAGACAAAACCGTACCATTTTGCGCAAAAGTACGCAAATCTTTAGGACGAAGACTAAGAGCATGCAACGAAGCTGAAGGAGGACATTTTCAGCATCTCATTTAGCCACTTTTTAAGTTAAATTGCAGGTTAGTTTTTTTCTTTTTTTAAATTAAAGCATTCTTTGATGATTTTTATAACTTAACGTAGATGGAGGTCAGTAGCTGCAGCCCGTATTAAAATCGCAAATATCCCGAAAACCAAACGAAATTCGAAAAAATGCTAAGAGACAAGTTTTGTTAAGCATTTAGTAAAGTATTTAATTGCGCTATCAAAATTTATTAAAATCAGTGGCGTACATGTTTTAATTAAAAATATTATGTGTCTACCCCACAAGTACGCCCCTGGTAAAAATATAGCAAATTCCTTATAATCAAAATATGCCTACTAATAAATGTACCTTATGTCCCAAATTTAAGCCAAATCGCTGGCGTAGTCTTAAAAATATTCAAAAAGAAAGAAAAATTATAAAAAATTAAACGCCCTGTATCTTGGAAACCAAGTATTTGCGGACCCATGTTCATATGACATTTTTGTCTTATTTTGGCTAAGGAATCTCCCTTAAGCGATGGCATATGTTTTTTGAATCACCCTCAGACTCTTAAGGAAACATTTAAAAAACGTCGACTAAAATATATTAGATACGACCAATCTTGTTCTCTACAATGCTTTATTTTATGGTAAAGTACATTTAAAAAAATATAACTTTAAAATGCCTAAAAGAGGGAAACAAGCGAATTTAAAAGATATTTCTTTTGCTGTTATTTATATACAGGTGGGCCGGCCCGATAGGCGACTCAGTCTCGTAGCCAGATAACCATAGGGTTTTTTAAAAAAGTGAATAGGAAAACATATAGAGGTCGGTTAATGCCACATTATAATTTTTTTAGTGTATACAGGGTAGCTCCAAATGTGCGACGTATCAAAGATATATATTTTTTTCAAAAGGAAAACCCTATGTTTTATAACTGTTTTGGATTCAACATAAAAAAATAACTTTAGTTTAATTATAGTAAAAGTGTCTAAGTTTATTCATTCTTTGATATTTATTATCTTTAATGCAGAGGTGTAATTGAAATTAATTTTATTTTTAACTTTATAAACTCTTTAAAATTCAAAATTTCTTACAAGATTAAAGTCTGCCTTTCATGCTAGGTCAGTATCAAGATCAAATATTGTACAGGGTGATCAAAAATAATTTCAATTTTTCAGAAAATCAAACAGCAATATCTCTCTTATTTTAAATTTGAACACTCCGTATTTTTTACACCACATGAAGACAAATAAAATACTCTTTGAGATGGTGTATAGGTTGCGAATACCTATCTTTTGTTTTTTAGTTAATTCCGTTTTTACACATTTTTAGTCCTAATGTTTGGTTTAAATTAAAGTTGGTTTTGCTAAGGAAATATAAATGGACAACTAGATACTTTTGATTCATTTTTAAAAAAATTCAGTGATTTTAAATGAAAACCTACAACAGCAAGATGCATATAATAGCTGGGTAGTACAGGAAAATGGCTTCACTTCTTAACATAAAGTTAACCCTAAAAATATCTTAGCAGAAATCATCTAATTAACTAAATGGTAACTTTAAGAAAATTCTGACAAACTGATTTTGGATGGTCGGAAAAATCCAGTTTTAGGTCACAGAATGTCTTTATAACTGATGAGAGGCATTAGTAGGATTGTTTTAAAACACTAGTTTTATCATTACCAGTCATTTAGCTGAAATAAGTATTATTTGAAGTAGCAATATAAGCGCTAACTAAATTTTGTCTGTGATTTAAGATATAGTGAAAGATAATACAAAATCTTTTAATTTGGAGATTTTTTTTAGACAAAATCTACATTTTACAATAATGGCTTAGTAAAGAGACATTGCTATATCACAACCTACTTAAATTTAAATAGACATTTAAAATAAAAATGTATTAACACGGAATTTACTAAAACAGTATAAAAGATAGGCATAGACAACCTATACACTATTTGAAAGGGTATTTATTTGTAAATATGTGGTGTAAAGAAGTACAAGATGTTTCATTTAAAAATAAAAGAAATATTACTATTTAATTTTCTAAAAAATTTAAATTATTTTTAATTACCCTGTACAATATTTAATTTCGATATAAGCTACGTATGATAAGGCAAATCTCTTTCCAATCTTGGTACAAGTTCTTTAAAGTTTAAAGAGTTTATAGTGTATAAAATTAATTGAATTGCACCTCTGCATTTTGAAAAAACAAAATAAATAACACAAAATAAATTAAATAAGACACTAGGTACTATTAACAAACTTTTAAGTTTCTTTTTATATAGAATCTAAATCCGTCATTAACTATAGGGTGTCTCCATTAAAAAAAATAACTTTGATACGTCACACTTTTTGCAAAACCCTGTATAGACTAAAATAATTTTATACTGCATCTCTTAACCGACCTGTATATGTTCCTCTATTCACTTTTTAAAAACCCCACGGTTATCCAGCTACAGACCGTGTCGAATATAGTGGGCCACCCTGTATGTATACAATACAATGGTAGAAAATTAAGCTTTTAGAGTTTAATAAAATTAACATAAAACTAATGCCTGTGGAAAAAAAAATCCGTTTGGCTATCAAAAAAAATCTTTGTTAAGACGAAAACTTCGTATGGTAATTTAGATGTTCTTTTATTTAACATAGTATATTTCTGGTTTGTAACATCAGTCTCATTCATTGTTTTAATTTTAAAATTATACAAAGAACCACTTTACAGTTTTACAACAGGTGCCAGCAGCCTGGGATCGTGCCGAGCGAGATATCTCTCCGCATAGTCTATGGGTCAGCAGCCTGTATTATAGATTTTTTTGTTGCAACATATTTTTGCTTATATATCCTCTTGATATTACCCATAAATTATGATTATTCTAGCTAACTGGTTTAACTTTTATTTAGTACGACTCCGTGCCCACTTTCGTTGGGAATTAATTATATTTTACTTGGTAATGAAAATAATTCTTTATTATCGAATTATTTTCTAAAATTAAACCACAAACAAAATAGTATGAAAACCCATCTGTTCAAATTTTAAGAAAATTTAACCCCAGATATTACTATTTTTTTTTTTTTGTTAAAAGTGGTCAAACCTTATAAAATAATAAATATTAAACAATATTTAACTTTAATTTTCAATAACTTGCTTTAACATTTTTATGGGTGGAAGTGCATAGGTAGAAAACTCCAGTAATTTATTGCAACAGAGTATGAGTTAAATAGAGCATACAAACATTATTTTTTTATTGTGTGTTGTAAGTGGATAGCCTTCCGCGAAAGACAGTCAGAAACAAGTCTTAGTCATAGGCAACACTAGATTTAGGGTGTAGCCATCACCAAAATAAAAACATTTTCGTCAATATATCAGCATTAATATTTTTTTTTGCAGCATACATATTGAATAGTTATAGTTGTCAACTTGTCAATTAATCAAAACATTTTAAACATTTGAAGATGGACCGATCGGACCAGGAAAACCGAACTTTCTACAGTTAATAAATCGCTTTTTAACCAGAAGTTTCGCTCTTGGTATTCTTAGAGTTGCACTAGCAGGATGTTTCTTCTGTCGCACGTGCTGGCGGTCGTCTTTGATTATTGACAGCGTTCAACCTCAGCCTCTTAGCAATAGCCGGCAATATTTGGCGTTACGAAGTCTCATCAAAGTCATCATTTGTGTTTTTCGAGGTAACAAACTAAAACACGAGAGGTTGAAGTCACATTTTGATTTTAACTGTGTCCGTGCATGCACGGTCGCCTAAAATATTAAACAACCTATAGATCAGTAGTGACTACTCCAATACGTCCACGCTCCTCGCAATGACATATAAAATATTATGTGATAGTCAGTATCATTAATTCTATTTAAAACATCTACTGTCATGGTCCATAATTCTATTAAAAAAATGTTTAAAAAAACTAGATAAATTCTTACTTAAATCGCCTTAAACTTATTCGATGTTGCTTCCTGCAAACAAGCTGCAGCTAATACTACTCACGCCATTTTGACCAAAATAAGTGAAACCTTTATAGGTCCCGAAACCTAAAACCGCCTTTTTAAAGGACGGTTGAAATGACTGGATTAAGTCGGCTGCTAAGATGATGATTCCTTTTTAAAATAGGAACTCAGCTCAGTCAAAAATCATACCGCCCCCTTCGCCGCGGCTCAGTATGCCGAATATCTTACTTAAAAGAAGATTTTTGCTACGTTATTGAAAGTCACGTACGTCAGACGTATTCCTGTCCATTTCAAGGTTAGAAATACTTTAAAGAGTGTTCGTTTTTAGACTTGGTATTTACATTTTTTTTTAATTTCTATTGTTATAAAAAATGGTTACTTCTACACCTCTTCTATTTGTTAGCTCAGCTAAGATTTTTGCTTTTCTGAGCTGAGATAAGTTACAAAAGGAAAAGAACAATTGGTATATATTTATTTAAATACAGTAGAAGATACCAATTTTAAACCATTGTAATAAAAACAGGTATTTCATAATAAATTTACCAATATATATTAACAAAGCCCCAAATAACTAAAGCCATTTTTTGTTTTTAATACGATTTAAAATATTTTAAAAACATTAATTTTTTTGTTAAACGGTGAAGTCATGTACGTCGCGTATTTAACCGTGTTTGAATACATCCCGGACAATGGTTTAAAAACAATATAGTTATCTTTGTTGTGCAACAATGTAAAACTTTTTTATTTGTATCTTTTTAGTATTTTTAATTTTGTATAATAATACTTGTATAATGGTCCCAAGCAATATTAGCAAATGTCATTTTGGTAAAAAGTTTAAATATATAAAGGTTTTGTCAAAAATACATACATACACAGTAGTTATCAAAAAATAATTTAAAATGTTAAAGACAAATATTATTTAGGATTAAGACATATGCCCCATTACCTTACTTCTTAGTACTTTTTATTTTCTTGACATACTCTGTATATTTCTGGACTTTTAACTATAATGACAACTGCTGATAGTTTGGGACCATGCTTCAACTTTTATATAAAATATATTTTTAAAATTAACAAATAAAACATTTTTGTTATTGTTGCACATTTAATGACATATACTTTGCCGTCCAATGAAAAAACACCGTAGGAGAAACTGGCCCAAAATGGCAGGTAAACTGACACACTTCATAATTTTTGGATTTCCCGTTTAACAGCGACTTTTTTAACGTGTTGGAGCGTGCAATATGATCACTGCAGTTGGTATCGGAATTACCGTACAGGTGTATGTCCCTGATTTTTTGCACGACATTTTAAGTTCAATTTTCAGTTCACCAACCGCAAAATAATTCTAATTAATTTAGAATTTGTGCATTTGTTACAACTTTTGTATTTATTTTTTTATTGAAACACAATAATTTGGCTATGTTTATTAATAAATATTATTACTATAGGTATGTTTATACTTTTAAAAATTTAAGCATGTTTGATAAATAGTCGTTTTTGGGTAAAATGACATACTATTTTTACGTGTACGTTAACGTTTAAAACTTTTTCTTTATAGTTGGTAAATATAAAATGAAATCTATACGCCAAGGTTCGTTAAAAGTGGGCCCATGCTAAATGCTCTTAGTCTCCCCTAGAACGAAGATATTTTCCGTGAACTTTGTTGTTAAATTAAAAAAACAGTCAAAATTATTTACATACCTTATTAATTGACTCAGATTTTGAGATGATAGTAGAGCTATATAAGTCACTAAAGGAGCTCACGTACCGTGAGCCCACTATGTACCCTTATAGACCATCACTCACTAGTGACTTATATTCAATTCTTTATTACTCCAACATTTCACAATTAAAAAATAACATAAACAACTAATATATTATACATGCAATTTATTCCGCGTTTATATTAACAGTAATTGTTATATTAGATTTATCTTGGACAACGCCGCGATTGCGTGAGAGTTCTTCAGGAAGTCCTTCAGCACCAGCACTTGCTCTGGTGCGCCTTCACTCTGTATTCGTCTTGCTAATTCAAACTGTTAGAGCATGCAATCTTCTAAATATCTCTTCTGCCACGGTAGAAGATTCCACCCGCCATGGCGCTGATGCTGGTGATATCGGCCCCAGCGTTGACTAGAAGTGCTGCTGAAGAACGCCGCAGTGAAGGCACACTGATAAAGATTTCATCAGTAAGGTCAAACAATGAGCAACTACTTTGAATTCTCGAAATCTTTATTTATTCCCACGCATTGCAGTGCATTTGCCTTTGAAAGTTGACAAATCTTGGAGGCGCGTTCTCTGGCCTTAGGGGAGCACATATTTTCTAAATAACTCAGCACATTTGCCTAAAATCCTTTAAAATTGTAAAGCTTCTCTGATTTGCTCGTCTGGCATCAGGTATAGGAAAACGAGGCAGCATGCGCTCTGGTTCATCTACTCATATCTTCAATACTTAAGCGAGTTAGTTCGCCACAACGGCATGCGACACAGTGATTCCCATATCAATGCAACCTATGAAACTCGAACAGTTAAATATTAATACCAGAAACCAAGTAAATTCATACCTTTGACATTAAGTGTCGTCGGGTGCTCAGCCGTACATTGCCTCCGAATCTGCCTTCTTTGGTTTGAAATTTCTTGAATTGTATCTTCAATAAAAGCTTATGCAACTTCTTCATAACTCTCTATACACCATCGCCTCCTATGCTTTAAGGTCGTTTTTGTCATTGAATACTTGGTCCACACTGATGAGGGGCAACTCTTTTTCGATAAAAACAGAAAGTAAGCCATGAATAACATCTTCATTTATAGTACTAACTCCTCGCCTTCCTCCATGCTTCAAAATCTTCAAATTTTTATTGTGCTAGTTTTGACTCTCTGGAATTAAACTGCATGTCGCTACCGCAGCTTCTTCCAAAACTTCTCAGGAACCCCCACAATTCTCATTTCTTGCAAAGCATTTTTATGTTTGTCTCACAAAGTTGCTTACTAAACAAACCTGTAGTACCAACAAAATGCATTACAACCAAACAAGCTTGCTTTCCAAAAATACAAAATTTTGTTGCTGGTGTTGACAATGACAAGTAACAAATAATGGATGACGTTTTCAAATTATTTTCGATATTAAAAACGATTTATACGAAAGTGTTGGACTATTGTGTCATTTTATCTGACCTCATGCTTAAAATGACATACTTTGACACATTAGGAAAAATAGCATTGCATTATTGTTTTGAAATATAGGCAAAAATTTATAAAGTATGGCATATTAGGCCATTTTCCCCTATGTGCATTTTTATAACTTTTAAGAAAATGGCGTTTAAAAGATTTGCCTCAAGAAATTCCCTTGCCATTTACATATAAAGATATAAGTTCTAAGGACGGGGGTAAGGGTCTGCAAGTCAAGAATATTATTTTTGCCATATCTTATTGCTAAATATTTAAAGAATATTTTTCTTAAAATTTTAAGTCAATCTGAGCAAAACTCTTAAAGTTATTGTTAATTTAGAACCAAGGTTAGTTTATATTTATAAGGTTGCGACACATCCTCAACTCTTAGGCGGTTCGAGGTCGGGGACGCAAGGAAGGGCATTCCACGGAGAAAAGTTGGCAACGACTGGATAAAATTATTATTAAAAGAAAAAAGTACGCCATTGACTTTATAAAAAATATTTTTTCAAAATTTCCAATATACGTGACACAACTTATCTTGGTATTTTCTTCGTATTTAGCTTTATTAAAAAAAAGTAAAGCCACTTTAATATCTTTTAAAAAGAACCCATAGACAAGCCATGATATAAAAGCAAAAAAATGCCGTAAAATTAATAAGTAGTCGTTATTTACTAAGGTCAAAATTGTTTATTTTATAATTTTAAACTTTAGTCAATGCTGTTACGGATTAGTCAATGCTGCTTACGGATACTTTTTGGAAATGCTCCATATTTTTTTTCTTAAAAAAAAGATACGAAGAAAATATAGAACACTAAAAAGTTGCCTTTTTAATTGTGTAATAAGAAAAAAAAATGTAATTTTAAACTTTAAAAATCAGGTGCGCACTTTTTTTTTTTCATTATGGGCTGTAGGTGCCCATTAAGGCGCCACCAAATCCAATAATCTGGGTTAAGCCTTAAGAGTGCCCTATTTTTATTAAATAGGTGTCCTAAATTTAATCTAAATTGGTTAAGGGAGCTTTTAAGATACCTAAAAAATACCGACTTTTTTAAAAAACCCCTGTATATTTAAAAATCAGAAGCAACGAATTTTTACGGGTACGTAAACCTTTTAATATTCCTAATTAACAATGCAATCCAGCAGTTTTCATATCTCAATCATTTAAAGAAATTAATCTTTGTGTTTTATTGACTATGCGACCCAAATATTTAATAAAACCAAATAAGTATTGCTAATTATGGGACAAAATGAATATAAGGATCTTAAAACAAAAAAGGAAAAGGTGCTTGGCTTCCTAAATGTGACGCTAAAATGAGTAACCTTTTATTTTATTGTCAAAAAGTGTGCAGCTAGTTTAGTAAATCCAAACGCCTGGGAGTAAATTTGCTGCAGCTGGACCACATAGCTTTGCAGAGCTTTGTGTAAAACTAACATAGGTGATCGTTTAGAATGCTGTGTTTGTCCAATTAAAGAAAAAATATGAGACATTCTTTGTTTTAATTAGCCTGGCATCACTGGTTTTAATTTATTTAGGGAAATTTTTAAAATACAAAAAATGTTTATCCCCTAAAAAGCAAGTTAAGGGTGACAAATATATTTTTATAAAATTTTTGCATGCATGCAACGATGGATTATCTTAGCAACCCTTAAATATAAATATACCAAATTTTGTGCTTAGGGTAACTGAACATAAAGAATTTAAAAATTAGTTTTAAAAGGTTGCCAAGTTAATAGTTTTTTCTTCAGGTTAGGAAATTTTAAAGTTTTAAATAGTATTCCCCTTTTTTGATTATTGTAATTAATTGCGTGTATCAATTTTATTATGACTAGATATTATCGTTTTTCACTGCTGTCAATATCAGGGATATAGTATCATGCTTCTTTCAAAATAATAAATAAACGACTAGTTATGATTCAAGTATCTCAAAAATCGATCCAACCGAAATTTGCCAAAATAAGTACGAAGGAAAAAGTGGATATTCTATAATTTTGATGAATTTCGGGTGGATAGTTTTTGAGATAATTGGCCATACCTAGTCGTTTTTGTATTGATTTTAAAAGAATTATGATGCCATATCTTCAAGCTTGACAAAGGGTGAAGAAAAGATAATATTAGGTCATAATAAAGTTGATACATGCAATTAATTACAATAATAAAAACTAGGGTATTTTACTTGAAATTTTAAAATTTCCCAACCTAAAAAAAATTAAACTTGAAACCTCGCAAATAAAATTTTTAAATTCTTTTGTTCTGTTACCCCTTCTGCACAAAATTTTGTTCATTTATATTTGACAGTTACTGAGATAATTCACCATTTCGGTTTTTTTCCAATAACCCTGTATAAACTTTCAAATTTTTTTAAATTCTGTCATCTGCAATCATCTTTAAAACAAGTATGTTCACAAAACTTGGTATGTATAATTTTAAAGTAGTATTAAAAAGTTACCAAATTGGTTTAAAAATAAGATGTTTCCAATATTTTTTGTCTTTGTGACATCCCACGAAGGCTTATGCCAAAGTACCATGATACTGTCGAACTGGGGTTATTAAATATTTAACCCAGTTTTTTCCGTTTTGCCAACGTTATTCAAAACTAAAACATGAAGTTTTTGCATTTTATACCACTTTTCCAGACAAGGCGGTAGTGTCACCGTGCATTTTTTTGTGAATAACTACTACTTTAGGCTAGGCGCGCAATAAAGTGACAAAGCAAGTGACCTGGCGGTGATGTGGCAAGCTTGTGGTAAGTAAAGTCTTTTCAAGAATAAAAAATAAACATTTTGGAGACTCCTGGTACCCAACTGATACCACACACTTTCCTAACATTATTTCACACCACTTTTTTTAATGCACGCTTCTGCATTTTTACGTAGGTTTTAGTGATTCCACCTGACACTGACTTACCATCTGGCCGCCACATCACTTGTTTACCATTTTAGTGCTCGCCTCGTCTTTAAACCGTCTCCCAGAATGGGAATTGAACCCGGACCTTCTAGATTAGAGATCAAAGAGTCATCCGTTCACTGCGCTACCAAGAAAACACATATCTTAGTGGCTAATTGAGACATCATTTTAAAAACTTGTATTTTTTAAAAACTTTTGTTAATTGTCCAGAAACTTGCGCCAACTTTGATTTTGATGAAATTTGGTATAAGGGTCTTTTTTAAGGCGCTATTTTTTACACAGTTTATCAATTAAATTGCGAAAGTTTACATTAAAAATGCTGCAACCATGTATACGGTGACGTTAAAGCCTGCTGCGACCGAAAAGGATTGAATATGAAGCTATGCAATTTATAAATATGTAAAAAAACGGGGTTTTAAAAGCAAAATCAAAAATTGCCTTAAATCAAAAATCGTATGCAAAAAGAAGAAATATATTAGTAAAAATGGGAATAGAGAACAAAACGTTTTCACCAAAAAATTCTTAGATCGTGACTAGCGCCACAAAGAACCCCTGTATACCCAATTTCCTTAAAAACGGAATGGCCGCAAATTTCTATAAAACTATCAAACTTTTTTAAGAAAAAAAATGATTCTTTTAAACCCAACCAAAAAGTATATCACACGAATTAACAGGTAATCATTTATTAAAACAGATTGTAAGGTTATTTATTGTTTCTGGTATTATAATTTTTCTTTTAGCAACGAGAGTGTCAATTTGACATCTACTAAAGTATCATAATTTTCTCATTAAAAGCACAAAAAGAAGAAGAAGAAATAATTAATTTTCAGTATGGATCCATCTATTCCACATCAGTGTTTGTTACCACATGAAGATATCATAAGTAGTGTTATCGATACCGGAATTTTTATAGACACTAGAAGAAAAATTCGAAAGTAAGTAAGTGTCGATAGACACACATGTTACGCAGAACCTCCTAACTCGAAGATTATGGAATTATACTGGGTGTCTGGGAATATACGGGCAATCTCTCAATTTATATAAAATACATGAAAATAAGGTAGTTGTCTAGAAAGTGTCCGCAACTCCGTTTTCACCAAATTTGGTATACGGGGTTTTTTGAGGTTGCGATCACGAATCTAAAAGATTTTTTAGTCGAAATTTTTTTGTTTTCGAAATATCCATTATTAAAGTTGGCGTTTGAACTAACCTTATTGTCACTAAATTTTTCGTTCTTTTTGCACACAATTTTTGATTTAAAGCTAAAGTGGCCCACAATATTTGATTTTTACCTTTAATAACCCATTTTTTTTGTAAAATTCTCAACTTTTATCAAATAAATTGGGAAGGGTCCCTTTTAGAGACGCTGCAACCGTGCATACACTGCTCCACCGCCTTTACTATAATTTGCTGCGTGAAAAACGATTGAAAATAAAGCAATGCAATTTAATTCAAAAAAGTGTAAAAATACGTAGTAAAATAGGGTTTTAAAACGGTGAAGTTAAAATATTATTTACCATTTTAACCTAAAGTATTTGTGCCAAAGGAAGGGGGAATATATAGTTAAAATAAGGTTACTTCAGATGCCACCTTTGATGATGGATATATCGGAAACAAAATGTTTTCGACTAAAAATTCGTGATTAGCGCCCTAAAACTCCCGTATCCAAATTTGGTCAAAATCTGGTTCAAATCGGTTTTCTTAAATACCTCTTATAGTACCTTTTCTTTTATCTTTTTGACATCCCACGGAAGGCATATGCCTAAATACCAGAGTACCGTGGGTGTCGGGTTGATGAAGTTTAACCCATCTCCCTGTTCCGTCAACGTTGTCCAAGCACTGAAACATGCAGTTATGCATTTCACAGCACCTTTTAGACAACGCCGTAGTACCACCACGGTTGTTATTTTTAAATATCTACTACCTAAATATGTCTCCCCGCTGGGATTCGAACCGGCGACTTCTGGCTTTGAAAATCAAAGCTCTGTCCACTGCGCCATGGAAGCGACCTACTTGGTATCATGAAATGTTTTTGATATGATATGATTTTTTATTGCCTAAAAACTGTAAAACTGTAAAAACTTTTTAAAACATTTTTTTTCTTGTTTTAATTTTTACAACAATAACAATTATTATTGCAGCATTCTAGAGGGTTCCATAATCTTTGATAATATATTTCAAGCATAAGATTGCATAAGCCCATGATAAATTGGCATACAAATTTTTTTAATATAACCTTATTTAAGCAAAAATTGTATTTTCCGAAAACTTTTAAGTTAATCGCTATAAAACAAAAGCACTTTTTTTTATCTAAGTAAGGCTAACCAAAAAATATTAACTTTTATTTTTTTTTAATATACAGTGTGTTAAAATAATTAGTAGTATTTTGTAAGGGTGGAGTGAGCCCCTGGCACCATTTTAAACACTCCTTAGTGGCATTTGTCATATTAAGAAAAATATATATTTAAATATACCTATATAGGACTGTAAAAGTTATTTAAGAAAAACCATTTTTTGCGGCGTCCTTTAAGGGCACATTATCTCAGTAAAGAGGGCTTTTAAAAAGAGTGTTTAATTTATATAATCTATATGAATCCGAGCGATTGCCCACATATTCCCGTACACCCTGTATACAGTATATTCCAATTAAAATAAGCCAAGCCTTATTTTTTTCGTATTTATAAGCACATATGTAATATCTTATTTAACAGGGTTTTTATTTCTCTCTTCGGTTATTGTCCCGAGAGTGAGGGCAACCCCGATCTTGACCAAATTTGGTATTCGGGAGATTATTGGAGTGCTGATTACGAGTCAAAAGATTCCCAACTCGAAAACGTTCCGTTTTTAAGATATCCATCATCAAAGTTGAAAAACTAACTAGCCTCATTTTCACGTCATTTGCGCACTCAAAATTTTCTATTAAAAAAGAACATACCAAATGACCCATTTAAAAAAATTATGTCGTTCTTGGCTAAACCAGAAGTAACAAAAATAACTAAAATTCCGTTTTTGCTTCTTTGACTAGTTGTCAGTCAATCGAGATACAAGGGAATACCTGAATCAATGTTTTTATATCTCCCAGTAGATCAAACACTAAATACGCTATGACCGCTTTGTTAAGAGTGGTATTCTTTTGAGAAATTATCAGTGATCAAACTAATAAAAGTAAAATTAATACCATTTTTCCGAAACCTCTGTGGCTAACTTCATTCTGAATGTTTCTTAATATTTCAAATGGCATCTGTAACGTGATCAAATGATCATAGTCACTTGCAAGTGATAGAACTGATAGAAGTGAAACTGATAATTTTTTAACAGAATACCACTTAGAACATCTTCTTTGTTTTACAAAAAAGGAGCTTAGGTTGGCAAAGATAATATCTGAGACACACATCCTTGGTTACAACCAAAATGGTATACCCTGTACAAACGAATCTTTAAGTATTTAATGTTACAGGTATTTTATGGTTAATCGAAAACATCCCTGTACAGGTTTCTACATAAAGTCCATGAGCCAAATTCGAAATGAAGAATTGCTAAATTTACTCGAGATACTATTACATGATTCATCCATTTAGTATGTTTAGTTTGCATTGGACATATGTCATGACCATAGTTTTTGTACGTCTTTCTATACTATTCCACTTTATCTTGGTTTAGCATTACAAGATATTGGCTTAATCAGATGGACTCTATTTGTGTGTCAAAGTAAGTACAAAATTAAGAAAAATATATTATGTAATAAACCTTGTTTTTGGCAACTATTTATGCAGAGTGTCCCGACCCGTGCCGGCAGAATCGTAAATCGATAAAGCGACCGATTCGGCACCAGATCTGGAGGGTCGCAAATTTAGGCAAAATATAGTCTAATCAACATGTACCTTTTGGGTAAAATTTTTGTATATTCTCAGAAAATTACGATCGAGAGTGTCATTCGATTCGGAATAGTGTATTGAAAGTTTAACAAAAAGTCCCGGCAGCGGCCGATAAAAATTGCAGAAGTTATTAACAATAAATAAAAAATAAAGGTTTGGTTTTTTGAATATGTCAAAAAGTAAAAGAAATATTTAAAATTAAAAAGAGGAAGAAATTTCCAATAAAAATCCTACTTCTTGGAACTGTATCTTGAATATTTATAATTTTTACAGAGCCCCGAAAATAGCTCTAAAAGCGGACAGTCGACTTACGAGCGAGGTCCGTCCTCGGACACGGACACAAAAAAAAATTGTCATATTAAATATGAAAATTAAAGAATTAAAACATTTTGGCACAATTAGGATACATGAATAAATAATTATTGGCCAGTCAAAAACTTTTTATTCCCATTTTTCCATTAGTTATCTATTAGTTAATTAACAACTTTTTTTTAATTGTATTTTAACATAAAAAGCCCAATTATTATTAAACTGCAACCTTGAGATTTTTTTACGTTATTCTTAAGAGGTATAGAAATAGATTTCCGTTGAAAACACAAATTTGTGATTTTTTACAGTTTTTGATTGTTAATAAAAAAGTAGAAAATTACCATTTTTAAATTTTCTGAACGAGAATCTATTTCTATACCTGTTAACAATAACTCGACAACGTGAAAAAATCTGAAGGTTGTAGTTTAATAATATTTGGGCTTTTTATGTTAACGTACAATTAAAAAAAGTTGTTAATTAACTAATAGATAACTAATGGAAAAATGGAATAAAATTTTGGCTGACCGATAACTATTTATTTATGTATCCTAATTGTGCAATTTTTTTTTATTCTTGAATTTTTATATTTTATATGACAAAATGATTTTTCTGTTGCCGTGTCCGAGGAACCGAGACCTGCGCGGAAATCAGACTGCCCACTTTTAGCTCTGTTTTCGGGGCTCTGTAAAAATTATAGATATTCAAGATACAGTCCAGGACGTAGAACTTTTTAAGAAATTTCTTCCTCTTTAATCTTTTTTAAATTTTAAATATCTCTTATAGTGTTTAGGATATTCAAAAAATAACCCTAGTTTTTTTTTTCCATTTATTGTTTATAACTTTTGCAA
Organism: Listronotus bonariensis; assembly: GCA_014170235.1. Classification (NCBI taxonomy): domain Eukaryota; kingdom Metazoa; phylum Arthropoda; class Insecta; order Coleoptera; family Curculionidae; genus Listronotus; species Listronotus bonariensis. The sequence continues at coordinate 62,416 of JACEGR010002542.1, read as the reverse complement.
TTCATGCCCTGTCTGCGACTTTTCCTTAAACTTTCTGTACATAATTTCGAATTGAACTGACACCTCGATTGTACTTTCGGAGAATATGCAAAATTTTGGCCAAAAGGTACATGTTGTCCAGACTAATATACAAAATAAATTGTTAAATACATCTTAGTAATTACAAAGTATCTTGAACATCAAGCTCTATGTCCCAGAAAATTTTTGTTACTTTAAATTAATAATTATTTATAATTTTATAATAATATATTTTATAATTTTCCGAAAAATTTTAGTGGTTCTACAACTTCAGTGACGTATATCAATAATTTTATTTATCCCTGGTATTATAGCGGCTGTAACTTGTTCCGTGATTAGTGCTGTGGGCTATCGTGCACCCCAACATACCAGCTTAACCCTCAACTGGCGTTGTGGGGTCTGGCGGACCCCCGGTACTTTTAAAATCCATGTAAAACGTGCAAATTTAGAATTTAAGCTTAACCGCACTATCTACCTTTAAGTTACCGTACTCATAAGCTATGATTACAAGCGCGTTAACTTTGATTTAGTATTGTTCCAAACAGCGAGTGGCAAAGTTCATTTGGGGTCTGTGTGGTACCAGGACGCTAATAGTGTGTTATTTTTGAAATGGCGGGTTCTTTTAAAAGTGTGCATTTTGGGGACTCTAATTATGAAGAAACATTAAGCCAGTGGTATGATGAAATTGAAAGTGAGTGTAGTGACTATGATGACTACAAGAACAAGGATTTTTCCCCAGAAAGTGACCATAACTCTGATTCTGAAATGGAATGTGAGGAGGATAATACTGAAACACAGGAAATTCATGCTAATCACAAAAGACAAGCGGACAGAAATAACGAATGGAAAGTTTAATTTTGGAAAAAACGATACAAATGGTCTGCTGTTCCGGCCAACCCAAATTTAAATATAAGAACAAAGAAACACAATCTGATGAAGGTTCTTTTGGGGCTGAAAGTACCTGCAAGTTGTGGTGATGTCGCCGATCCATTAAAAATATGGAGCTTTTTTTTACAGAAGACCTGAATAATGAAATAATTTTTGGACAAATGAAAAATATTGTCATATCAGGATAAATTCAAAAACCCTGATAGAACGGAACTGAGAGAACTAACAAAGGAAGAACGTAGAGGGTTTCATGCTATCTTGTATTACGCTGCAGTAAAATAAAAAATAAAAAAATACTCTTGTAGTTTTATTCTAGCTCAAATGATTACAAACTATTAGGAAATAATGTAATACGTCTCTAATAATTAAAAAAACTCCATAAACAATGGGGTCCGGTGGACCCCAGGACGCAACTAACGGTAGAATAATTCACGACGCCAGTTGAGAGTTTATCTAATCTCTAAAAATAATGTTTTTATTAGTTTTGTTTTGACATTAAAAGCATAACCTTACATTCAGATATAATCTAGATTTAAGGTATCGAATTTCAAACTAAAAATAAGTCCAAGACAATAAACTTAAGGCTGGACATATATAACCCTTAAGTAGGCGCGTGCCTTTTTATTATATATAAGTGAACGCGCTGAAGTCAAAATAACCCCCACACTGTTTCTTTGTATTTATTTAGAACTGCTTAATTACCTGTTAAGTAGGGAGCATTTCTTTCAATGTATGATTAATTGAATTTATGAGTTGCCCCACAAAAAAATCTTTTATTAAAAAATTTAATAGTAATTGGAATTGAATTCTCTGTAATTATTTTTCTTAACGCTAATTAGGGGACGGCAATGGGAAAAACGGAAAAAAAATTTGTGGGTACACTTTATACTTTGCCCAATTTAACATAGTTAGTTAAAATAAATTATATAAGACCAAAAATGGGTATCGCAGCTAGACCCTAAATAAAAAAAAGATCTTTTAAATTCTTTTACTTCTAACATTATTTTTATATTTGGACTGGAAAACATAAAATGAAACTAAAAACGTAATTTTCATTTTAAGAAATAACACTTAAGATATCTACACTATCAAATGGAGTGGGAGCTTATTCATCTGTTCTTTCTTGTTTTTTACATAAAAAATTGATTTTTTATTGTGTTTTTATCGGGGACAGATAATATATTTGTTTCGACACTCTGAATTTTCCGCAACTCGATAAACATATTGCTCGAAACTGTAAAGTTAGGAGGCACGTGGGCATCAAATTGACCCAGCTGCAAAAAACGTAAAATTTTTAAACGAATAGCTGCTGTTTATTTTGTTGTTAGTATACTGTTTGCCCAACGAAAGAACCGGGACAACGTTTGAAGAGACAGGGGAAGAAATTCCGCGTCATGGACATCCTCGAATGAATATCATTCGACGATGCTTTGGAGGTTCGTCTCGACGGCCACCAATCTATTGCCGACTTTCTGTTTGCAGAAAGGCATTGTTGCCAACCTTTTAAAGTGTAAGAAGATATTGGGGAATATAAATATTTAACCATAGTACATATTATATTCGGTTCATCTAAAAAATTATGTAATGTGTGATAAAATCAAATCACTTTAAGGAATAAAAAATCACAACAATAACAAGAATTAAACAGGTACCTTTTTTTCACCCTTTTGGGGTCATCCCACCCAGGCCCGACGACCGCCCCCTAGGTGGTGCACTGCAGCCTGAAGGCTTATTGTACCTTGACCCCTACTCCTTCCCATTCACACACCATTCATTCCATAACTTGGATGGTTGTTGCTCGGTCCGTTTGTTCACCCTCGAGCAGAACACCGCGTGCCGTTGCCCAAAACCCACAATGCCGGTCACCCATCCAAGTTATGGGCGCGCACTTCACTGCTTAACTCCGGAGATCGACGCTTGCCGATACAACCGGAGCAGCCACAAGCGCGCCTTAAACAAATATTGAATATTTAAATAAAATAGTGGAATATAAATAAGGAAAATTAAAATAAAAGTTTGGCAAAATCTTAAAACCAACACACTTTTTGTCCGCATTCTTTTTATCGACGTTCACTGGCTGGGCAAATAGTAAACCTAACGAGGTTTAAGGAAGTTAACAAGATTTTTTTTCTAATTGTAAAACATTTGAAAGTTATTACAAAATAGACAAACCTGGCGGTCAATTTTACCCCCGCGCACCTATTTAAGGTTTAATGCACTAAAAATTAAACAAAAAACACCTAATAACTAATTACTATAGTCCTATTTATTTTTAGTAGTTTTGTTTGTACAATCATTATTAAGAGAAACTAAAAGTTATAAGCATAATTTATAAAATTTTTTGACAAAAATATTTTTTTTTCTATCTTTTGATCTGGAACAAACAGTACACCGCTTCTGTTTACCAAAGTCATATTATCAAAGTGTGTAATGAGTTTAATCACATCACAAATAACTATAGTTTAATGCATACGCCCGCCCAAACAAGATAACTATATTGTTTTCAAACCATTGTCCGCGATGTATTCATATGACGTGAGGCAGCGTTTAACAAAAAAAAATAATATTTTTTATTTTTAAAACTGTAAAAACAACAGAAAATGGTTTAAGTGTTAAAAAACTTACATGTCCTTGTTTAAAGCCTAGGGTCACTGAATAACTCGCAACACGAAGTACTAGGAGAGGCCCAGGAAGCCCATAGATAACCTACATTTAGATCCGCAGTGGCAAGAAGCATTTTTCGGATTTTTACGACCTCGCGCAGTGGGTGGACGAACATGCGCACTTAAAAGCCGTGGCAAAATACAAACACCGGCACCCCGTACCCTTCGTCCGCGGTCTGACCGTAACGCTCATTAGCTACCGTACTTCGAACAGAAAACCAGGACGCCGTCCACAAATTCTTTCCTTTAATGCGGATAGTTTGTTTGGTGCCGGGTGCGTTTACCCTCAACTGGCTTGCGTACAAACCGGTTTTTTTACCCATGAAATGTAACTTTTGTTTCGCGCAGGTTATAATATTGGTAATCCATCGAGATCAGTGAGGAAGCCTCGACCACCTAAGCGAATTTGAATATTGTGTCAGTAACATTAACTCTATTAAATACGGCGTTGGTTGCTTGAATCTATTGTTTATATTATGGTTTAATTATTTTGTGGATAAGTAAAAGACCCTATTAATGGGAGGAGATGCCCGATAAGTTTAATAAGGCCGCCCACCTAGGGTGGATAAGGTGGCCCAGCAATTATCATATTTTTTACTTTAAAATTAAACATTCTAAAATAAATTAAACCACATTTAAACCACACAACTTATTATCTTACGTTTACTATAAGTACTAGACATTCCAGATTCTTCTTAAAAAAAAATATTTGTATAAGAACAAAAGGTAAAACCTAACATAAAAAAACTAGAATATTTCTATAACAGTTTTTAAAAATATTAGATATATATATTACTGTGTTATTTTTATTAAAGTTTTAAATATCTACACACCTAAATGACAAATACAGTGTACATAAGTTGGCATCATGGAAAAAAACCTTTTTTATGATTAATTTAACGAAAAAAAGTTAATTTAAAAAAAGAGTTATGCATAGTCCAAAATCTTAAATAAAATCATCAGATATCAAACTGTCTCAGACATCTACGAGGTTTGGCCAAAATGTACTTTTTGCTTAAGAGTAAAGTACCTGTATTTTTTCATATCGAAATTGTTATGAGAAAAGATGTTTTATAATTAAGAACTAATTCCAAATAAGCAATTTATGATAAAGAAAAAATGGTGATTTTTTTCTGCCACAATTGGGAAAAATTAGGTTTGTGCATGAGTGCAATGTACGTTCTCCTTATTTTTAATAAAACTAAATTTAAAACCTTTATTTTAAATTGTCCTATGAACTTTTAAATCATGAAATGTATTGAACTAATGTACAAACCTAAATTTTTCTTGATTTAAGCAAAAAAAAAAATATTTTTTTTTCTAAATAAACAGAATTGCATTTTTAGAAGTAATTTTTAATTTTAAACATCTTTTATATATTACAGTTTTTGATATTAGCAAAAATACAGGTACCTTTACTCTTAAGCAAAAACTACATTTTTGACCAAACCTCGTAGATTACTAAGACAATACCCCAATTAACTTAGACTTTTACCTCGGGATCTCTACGGAATAAGCTGAATATCTGTACATCTTTTTATTGACTAAAGAATTAAAAGCGGATTCGCGGAGTGCAAATCAGCTAAGTTAGCAGTTTAGCTTTAATGTTTGTATTGAGTGCTTGAGACATCGGATCGAAAAGAGGTCGCGTTTAGAAATTATAACGGTTTATCCGCTGGAGCAAGGAGCTTTCTCGGACATCCCCTACTATATGTAATAGAAAGGTGCAGTAAAGTATCGTGGTTCAGCTTATTTGCGCCCAAGTAGTATTAAAAATTATATAGTAGGGGTGTGTTATACCCCACCGCACTAACGGAGGGTTTAAACAGAAAACCAAAAATAAGGAATTGATTTATGAGCTATTTTATATAAAAAAAAAATTTATATATACATGGGTCCGCAAGTTTTTTGTTTTCCAGATACAAGGTGTAAACCTTTGAAAATATCGACAACACTTATTATACAAGGTGTTTATTAAACATGGGGCAAACATGAATCATTACTATAAAAAAAGTTTCACGCCAGTTAAAGGATTTCTAAGATATTTTATATATTATCGACTTTTTTAAAAAAACTTTAACGCTCCTATCTCAGCATGGAAGCAAGTCCGAACATATGTTAACAGGAAACTTTTTTCTCAAAAATATATAAGAAAGCAACCCCTTAAGTTTTGCACCATGTTTAGTAAACACCTCTGTATATGTATGTGGTAGAATTATTAACATAGATATTACGATTATTTTAATAGGTAGGTGTTTTTATTTTTGAATTGTATGCAAGCTGCGTTAACATATTAGAAAAAAAGCTGTATTTTTAATTGCCTAATTTAAAGAAAATATGAGAACCCTATAAAATTCAGTGACTTACCTTTTTTTATCAGAAATACTTGTTCATGTTATATTTGTAAAGTAACTGGCCCGCCAAATGTCAATAAATTCGAATAATGAATATTTAAGGTAATATGAAAAAAGATATATAAAAAAACAAAAAGTTTAACACCTTGTACTTAAGAAAACCAAGAATTATTTAATAAATGTACCCTTATATATATTTTTTTGCATTAAGAAAACACTTAGTAAAATGTGTGTTATTAATTTTAGTGTTCCATGGTGCCCATGTAATAATATGCTTTTTACTGGCTACCACAATACCAAAAACACTGTAGTAATGGATCCGTTAAAAGTTGCAAAATCATATGTATTATCATATTTTTTTCCTGATTTGATCTCAATTGTTCCAGTAATAATTACTGACCTACGTTACTATGATGTCGATTCAATGTTTGTTTATTCTCTGTCCCAACTTTATATTTTAAAATTGGTCAGAATCTTTACTTTGTTTCGATACCTGCACATCATTAGGCAAAAATTTGGATTTTCGAAGTAAGTATTCAAAGGTTTTTCTAATTACACTGCGAAACTTAAGGGGATGTTTTTTTTTAGAGAAAAAAAAGTTTGTATAGACATATGTCAAGACTTATAGGGCTATTCATTTTCAGCGTTCTATCTCTAAGTTAAAATAAAACAAATTATGATAATTATATTGCAATAGCTGTATTTTTATTTTATAGCATCTTTATTGACATAAACTTCCACTTTTTGATGACATTGACACAAATTTGGCCCAATCTCACCAATGGTGCGAAATATGTTGACCTTTAGGGCTGAAATCGTTTGTGGCTGGTCCGCATTTACTCAAGATTTTGATTGTAGCCCCACAAAAGGAAGAACTTTTTTACTAACCAAACGGCTGTGTATATATATATATATATATAGAATTCGGCTACGATGTGTCGCCGTCTTGGTCGGGCCCGGGGTATTCCAGTTTCTTTGAGTCCTCGCAGTACTTTAAACAACCAACCATGGTAGCCGAATTCCTCTACAGGGTTATTATTTACCTATTTATTTTTACTGTCATTAATGAGCCATATCCCCAAAATATCCCAAAATTTAATTTTTATAAATTGATTCTTTAAAAACATAAAAGTGGGGGACATTAAAGCAAATGCACTTTATATAAATACGAACACTTAATGATATTGGCTGTTATCCTAACTGAGACGCCACTGGACCCAATAATCTTTATGGATACTTTGTCCAAGCTACATATGCAAAATTTTAAACCGTGAACAACACGTAATAAAAATAATAAAACCCCTTAACGTCATAATTCCTTTTAAAGTACATTATCAATAGCCTAGGAGGTAGAAGCATAAAATCCGATTGCCCTCAACTTTTATAATACTTTTACAAACCGATAATTTAAGCTAACCTTTGTCACCAAGATCAGTAATAAACTTAACTTTTTTTTCTTTCTATGAAAGTGACCCTCGACTCTATGCATAAACAAACATATATAGGTATAAATTCTTGTTACTTATAAAGTGGCCAAATGAAGCTTCGCACACTTTTAACTACACAATAACGTTTCATTCTGTTGCGCCTATCATCTTTGTTTCGGAGGGCTAATAGGCAGATATGCGTTTCTCTCTAGGCCTGCCAATTTTGGTCAAATAGATTTAGACAGGACTAGACTTATGAGACTTCCAAAATACTGTATTTGACCTCGCTGCAAAGAAATCTGATCCAGCTCCAACTAGCCAACACGTTTCTCTTGTATAACATACTATGGGAAATGATTCAGTAAAAGCGAATGTCAACAATTTGAGAGAGAGAGAGAGAGAATTTAAAGTTATAAAGGGCGCATCAGTGACTATGACTATTTAGCACCCTTTCTAGTGGGTTTTTTCGTCCTAATTCTGTATTTTATTTAAATAAGGTGCAGAGCGTTTATGTGTCTTAAGAATAATATTATGTTGTCGATATTTTTGCTTGAAGGTTCCAATGCGGCATGATCATGCCAAAAAATGGTTTGTTTTGTTACGTAAAACCGTAATTAAACAAAAAAATTGAGAAGATTAAATTTCTTCTAAACTAAACGAAAGTTTAAAAATAGTTTTATTATAGAGAAATGCAGTGGCGTAACATTTGTTCCTTAAAAATATTTACTCTAGACCCCTCATGGATGACACTGAAGAATTTTTTTCGTATGTCAAATATATCCTCTAATGCACAAAGGACGTCTTTTAAGATTTTTTGGTTTCTGATTAGCAACCCGTAGTTCAAAAACTAAGACGTTTAGGGCATTATGTTCATATAAAGTTTTTCTTAGTTTTCATTGTATATAGGAAAAAACCTTTAAATACACATTCATATCTATCCTTGAAAATTTTAAAGTACAGGGTGTCCCATTTTTGTTGCAACAGCAGGGTATCTGAGTTATTATTAAAGACAGAATCTTGCGGTTTATGAGAACCTGAGCTACTTTTCTGTGAAAAAAGATGCCATAAACAAAGCCATCATATCCATCTTAGTTTCTGAGCTACAGGGTGATTTTAAAAACTTTGCATTTTCAAGGTACCCTTTGTATCTTAGTTGACTGATAATGTATTAAAAAGGTAAAAACGGATCCTTATACCGGGTGTCTCTAAAAGGTCTGTACAAAAAGCTACCACAAATTCCTTGGGCCAAAATAAGACGATCTAACGCAATTTACCTTAGACCAAAGTTTACCGTTGGGGAGATACAGGGTGTTAAAATTTTAATTTTATTTTGTTAACTTATATTTTCTATAACATTAAACATTTTTTTAACAAAATTTTGGGTTGGGATGTTTTTCAGGATTGGGAATCGAAAGCTGCCCATAGTTTTTTCATAAAATGTTGAGAGAGCCACTTGCAGTCTTTTGCTTTGTTTTAAATACCATAACTTATTGGTTCCTTGCCTTGGTATATTATGGCTTTTATTAAAAAAAAATCTATTCTCCATAATTTTTGTCCTAAAATTGTATACCTGGTAAATATCGATACGAGCAATCGTTTATGAGATATTTTAGATTAAACGTTTCATACCACACAAAATAAATCCCTCACGGTTTATCTGTGCCACCCGGATTTTACTTAAAGCTTCATAAGAAATGCTACCACAAATTCCTTGGGCCAAAATACAACGATCTAATGCAATTTACCTTAGTCAAAAGGCTGTAGGTTTGCATGGTAGAGGGAGTCAAATTTTCCATTAATTTTTTTTTACTTGGACACCCTGTATCTTGCAAACTATCAACTAATTGATTAAGATAAATTTCAATAGCTCGTTGTATTTTGGCTCAAATAATTTGTGGTTGCCTTTTATTGAGTTTTAAGAAAAATCTGGGTGGTCCAGATGAAGAGTGAGGGATTTATTTTTGTGGTATAAAACGTTTAATCAGAAATATCTCATAAACGGTTGCCGGATTGATCTTTACCAGGTAGACCATTTTTAGACAAAAATTATTGGAGAAAAGATTTTTCTAATTTAAATTATATTAAACCGAAGCAACAAAAACTTATGGTATTTTAAAAAAGCAAAGGACTGGGTGGCTTCCTCCACATTGTTTGGAAAAAGTATGGGCAGCTTAGTATTCTCAACCCTAAAAAACTTTCTAATGCCAAATTTGGTCAAAATATAATTAATATTAAAGAAAATATTTAAAAATAACTAAAATAAAATTAAAACTTTAATACCCTGTATCTCCCAAACAATCAATTCTTGAACAAAGATAATTTGCATAAGATCGTTTTATTTTGGCCCAAGAACTATTGTAGTAGCATTTTGTACAGACCTTGTTTTGAAAATATTTACCAATGATGGCTTTTTTTAAATGGAACACTCTGTATATCTGTCAAAATCTAAATTTTCCTTTTTACAAGATTTTTAAAAATACATAATATTGTTAGTAGTGGAGCCCACGATGCTAAATGGGGATTTAATCGAGCGTCATGAAAAAATCATTATTTTAGATGACGAAAAAGTATTTCACTTAAATTTCTTGTCTGGTGCGCAATTTCTAACAGGGGTGTATCCCGACCTTTTGTGGGAAGAGTGAGGGGTGAAGCTTTGAATAGTCAGAGCTATATTGATAACTGCCTTTCCACATTGCTTCAGTTTGTCCGCGAACATCATGCTAATGACGATATCATGTTTTGGCCAGACCTAGCATCATGCCATTACTCAAGAGATACCCAAAACTGGCTTCGACAACACCACATACCTTTTGTTCCCAAAAACGATAATCCTCCAACCTTGCTGCAGGCTCTCCCAATAGAGGATTTTTGGGCTGTACTGTCTAGAAAGGTTTATCATGGAGGCTGGAAAGCACAAGATGAGGAACAATTAAAACGGCGAATTTACGAGAAATTAAGAGAAATTAAACTGAATTCCGTCCAGGACCTCATGAGAGACATTCGAAGCAGTTTGCGTCTGGTAGAGCAGAATGGGCCACTCCACATAATTCGATAATATAGTTTAGTTAAGTATTGAGTTGTAATTTATGATAACTAGTTAGTGTTTAAATAAATTTCTTCATTAAAAAAAAACTGATAAATATTATGTGCCAAAACTTTTAGGACATACGTTATAATGTATACCTTTTCATCGGTAAGGGAAGTGGCTATAGACTTTTAAATATGTGGGTTTATTTTTTATAAACAACGACAAAATTTCCAATAATTATAATTCACATCCAAAATTTTGCAGTGGGCCATGCAAACAAATCATTTAACAATTTTTTTTATGACTTGATTATTGTATTGGAACTTTGGTCACGAATTTTAAAATTGGATTTTGCTATTTGACCTAAATATATTATACTAAAATTATTAATTTGTAAATATTTTTTCTTAAATAATATTCTTGATTTATTGTTAGCATATAATATTTAGTGTATTCTTAATTTACAACATTAATAAACAAAAAATGTATTGCTTTGGGGTAAAAAAAAATGTGTTGCATTAATTGGATGTCTCAGTAAATATTATAGATTAATAGGTATTTTTAAATAAAAAATTAGCATAATAAAATATGCTAACAATAAATAAACAAAATTATTTAATAAAAACCATTTACTAATTACAAATTTTGCTCAAGAAAGTCCTTCTTACCTTGATTTATATAAGAAAAGGAAAAACATTATTTAGTTTAAAAGCAAAATACAAATCTTAAAGTCGTGACGTAAGCACCACTACAGTAATTAAGTCAATAAAAAAAAAACTGTTAACTTATTTTTCTCACGGCCTACTGCAACATTTTGGATATATTATAAAAATTAGGAATTTTGTCATTAAGATACAAGGGATACCTGAAAATGCAAAATTTTCAAAATCCCCCGGGAGCTTAGAAACTAAGAGGTTTATGACAACTTTGTTTTACAAAAAGTAGCTTCGTCAAAACCGCAAGGTTCTATCGTTAATAAGAACTGAGATACCCCGCTGTTGTAATCAAAATAGGATTCCCTGTACAATGTATCCACAAAATGTAGTGACTAATGTAATTTGTTTACTTTTTATGTTTCGAAAAAAATTATTCCTAATAAATTTTTGCTTTATCTAAAAAACGTAATAAAATTGCCGTTTAATTTACAGGGTGGCCTAAAATTGCGAGCATTTTGCAAACTACCTAATTAAATTGCGGTAAAAAGTAATCAAAAGTGTATAATAATTTGTTTTCTTTTAAGGTTAACTTTAAAAAAATATATGTATTTCTTAAAAAAATATATATTTTGCAGTTTGGTAAGAAAAATATTCTTCTAGAATAAGATATTAAAAAAATGGTCTTATGAGTATGCGTGGGAAGTAATGCTATACAGGACCAGAACCTTTACCGGCACCAATATTATCGGTGTGTGTGAAGACGCCCTAATTAAATGCTAACTTTAATTCTGTTCGTGTAACTTTTGTAAATACTTTTGTCATATCCCGTTAAACTACAAAAATATTGGACGTTTTCGACAATTGGGCCACCCTGTATATTACAGCCACAAAGTAGTCTCTGAGGCAAAACGTAAGTAAGAAAAAACTAAAACCTTTTAAAATTTTAGTCATCTTATTTCTATTATTGAATTGGTAATGATAATTATTGGCATTTTATTATGGGTTGATGTTTTTAAAACTTACTTTATATCGGAAAACTGGTCAAGAAGTTATCTAGTGTATGTTACTGATATAGAAAGAATTACATTAACGCTTTCCAAATCTGGATTTACATGGGAAGATTACAGCACAGTCGTTGCAATCCTCACCGTTATTCTGAGTAAGTTAATTATGCTGTTTTATACAGGGTAACATGAAATTTACCAATCAGAATTTTTTTCTTCCAGCGAAATAGTATTACTTTTAAATTTTAGGATGTTATAGTGTGTCATGAGATGCTAGTTTTGGATAAAAGAGTTATTGACTATTACTTCCGCTTTAAACGACAGTGATAAACACTAATATTTTACATAAAACACACATTTTTTTAAAATTTAAGCTTTACAAGTCACTCCCGACATAAAACCTTTAGTATACCCATAACCTATTTCTTTTATTCTTGGGGAAAACGGAGTTTGAAAAGGTTCGAAAACCTCACAATAAACAGTTTCATAAATATTGTGTCGTCGTATGGACATTTTAGAACGGCGTTTTCTCTAAATCTAAAAAGATAGATTATGGGTATAATATAGGTTTTGTATCAGGAAAAGCTTAAAGAATTTGAATTTTAAAAAATATAGAGTGTATTCCATTAAAATTATCAGGGTTATCATCTTTAGAAATTTAAATTTTACAGGTAGAGTCTGTTAAAAGAACTATTTAAGGCATTTTATTTTTTTTTGATCTACCGGGTGTCAAGTTATAAATTTACATCTCTCTTAACTTTTTATCTTTTGTCGTACAAAATAAATAGATATTACACTTTTTTGTGTTAATTCTATAGTTTTTGCATCAACTAATTAGATTTTTATTATCTCACAGGGTGTGACAAAAGAAATGATGTTTTAAAATAAAATACCCTGTATATTATATTACAAATAAAAAAACTTTTAAAGAGCTATTAAAAAATACAACATTTAATATATCTATCTTCAGTTGTTTCGGAAATATGGTCATTCAAATTTAAAGAGTAAGTGTAAATTTTAGATAGGTAGGTGGGTTATATTATAGCAATAATTGCTCAATAATATTATTTACGGACATCTTTTTAAAACCATTAAAAGAACCCATAAAACATTGTATTTTTTAAAAGCTTACTAAATTATCTGTTAAATGGTTACTCAATATACAGAGTGTACCTATTAAAGAAAATTATACTTTTGTCGTACCCTGTATATCTTAACAGAAAAAATAATTTTGAAAAAAGGTACAAATACTATAGAATCATCCTAACAAAATGATGTTTTTATTTCTCTTAAGCCTCTGACACGATACTAGCGGAAAATGTGAGAACGCTGTCTTTGATCTTTATGCGAGAAGAAAAGAACTTTTTTTTTTAATTAGTCGATCAATTTTGACGATAGGCCTCGAACACGATACTAAGGGTCATCTGTTTTCCCATAAAACTGCATATTGTGCGGAGGTTTGGACATTTTTCAAATGCCATTTTCTGTAAAAACAAAAAATGTAAGGTTATGGATATATTAAGGGTTTTATATCATGAGTTAAATGTAAAATTCAAATCTTTAAAAATATACAGGGTGTTCCATGTTAAAATATTAAAGTTAATATTACTTGCGGTTAAAACGAAAACAATACACAGATTACCAATATCTAAAATTGGCATTCAGTGATACAATATGACGTCCCTAAATTTTAAAACTATACGGTTGCACGAAAGGAAATAAATTTCCAGAGAGTAATTTCGTCCAGGTATTTTATATATTAGTATAAAATGTTAAAAGTAGAGTTCAGCTAAGAAAAAGCCAGAGGTAGCATAGAAGTAAAGACGGCAATTAACTATTTCTTTCTAATCACGTCGTTTAAATTGTGTGCGAGCAACAAAAAGGGAAATAAATTTAAAGTGAGACAGAATTGATGACTGCGTGGCTTTTTCTTTGCTGAATCGTGGTCTACCAAGGAAATAAATAATAGTATTACTAAGACTTCAAGATGAAATATCAGATATACTCATTTTTCAAAAATCTGCAAAATCCCTAATAAGTTTTTACTTTAAAACATGGCATTTTGGTACTAACTAGGATGAGTAAGAAAAAAATTTAGAACTAAAGCCCTGCTAACAGATTCTATGCAAATAATATCATAATAAAAACCGGTAAAATCCAGAAAAATACAAGAATCTCTTCAGACTGCAATAATTTATTTGTTTATATAAGTACATTATTTTTTTAAATTAAACTTAAATCCTTTTTATTTATAGTACACAAAACTAATTTTTTTTTTAATGAAACATATTATACAGCGTGTCCTCGGATGTTCTTACCAAATGGGAAACTTTTCTTTACGGAAAAAAAATATTTTTATAAAAATTCCTGCTTAGTGAGAAAATACATATATTTGTATGTTGGATGTACAGGGTGGACAAAAATACTTGTTTTCCAATAAAAATACAGGGTAATTTCCAACTACGGTATAAAACTTTAAAGAATTATTTTCTGTGTTACTTTATTGAAAAAAGTTTCTATAAACATATGTCCGAGTTGCTTTGTTTTTTAGATACAGAGCTTTATTTTTTTAAGTGTGTATTTTATTAATTTCTTAAATAAAACGCTGGACACCAAAAAATGTACGACACCAAGAAGTTAAATTTTTAGTTGATTTATACATTTTTTTCTCAATAATAAGGCTGTGATGTCCACTGAAACGCCACTGGGCCCACCAAAGTCAATCTGGTTATATCTTGACAAGCACTTTATAACATTGAACAAACGTACCAAATTTTAACGAAACCGGTTTAAGGGTAGTTAAGATTTTTAAAATACCGACCGAAGTTAGAAAATACTCTGTACATTAATTTGAAAACAAGTCTTTTCAAGATACCCTGTACATTAGAGAAATAAAAAAAAACAAGTGTTTTTTCTTTTTCTTCAACAAGCTCAAATGTTTCGTTTTGACCTCAGAAAATGCCAGTTAAAATTTGAGCCCTTAATATTCCGCATCGCGTTTTTCTATTTCCCATAAGAATATCATAGGAATTTTTTTTGCATTTCCGATATTCATTGCTTAACCTGTTGTTGTCATAAATAAAATTTGTTAGTCTATTTTTGTAAAAAAATAAACGCTATACAAGAAAGGTATTTACAATATTTCGCGGAAGCTAATATTTTAAGAGCTATTTATAATAAATCATCAAAAAAATTTCCTAATATCCTAAATTTAGAATTTTGCAATTAGTGTTTGTTGATAATTGTTTTGCAGTCATCTAAAAAAATCGAACAGTTTAATTGAATATCTTATTCTCTTTCAAAATGTAGTAAACGGCAACATTTTCTATTCTGGCACCAAACAATAATCTATAATTAAAAAAAAAGATTTCGTACAAAAAACTTATGAGAGAATAAGTGACCATTTGCGGTACTTAAATAAGGAATTAGCTGTCCTCCCTTTGTTTGATAACAATGTTTTTAAAGATGTTATAACATAATTCTTACAAAAAGATTTAAATAATTTTGTATCAAAAGATCATTAAATGTTTTAATATTTGATTTAACCATCGATTTTTTAGACAAAAAAATTTCAACTGAATCCTATGATGATAGTTATATGTGCTAATTTTTTTAAACGTTAAAAGTAATAAATAACGTAGTTAATAAAAGAATTGCTTTAATAAACGAATATAACAATTACATTAGTGAAGATAAAAAGCAAGTACAGTATTTATTATTAGTAGTTTAGGAACATCGGCAGCGTTATACAGACTGTTAAAAATATCTTCAATAATAATATTATTTTAGTTTAATTTATGACCAAGTAATTGTAAAATTATTTAAAAGCATAACAAATAGGATTTTTTTAAACAAAACCAAATTTTACTATATTAATTTATTACGCAATTATTTTAAATGACTAAAGAAAATGGTCTACCTTTAGGTAAAACAAAGATAAAATAAAGTACAATTTTGAAGCCCACTAGTGCTAAAGATGTTTTCAAAGAATTTTACTAGTATTATTATTGCAAAGATCTATTAAAAATTATTATCCTAAAAACTAAATTTAAGATAAACAGACATTTTTTCAATGATTCATTACAATCAAATTTGCTGTAATGCATCAAAAACATTGAAATTTACGATAAATTAAATTTTAGCCTAAAATAACTCTTAAAATATTAGCTTCAGCAATAAATCATAAACATCATTTATGTAAAGCATTTAATTCTCTACAAAAGTAAACTAACAAATCTTATTTATGACACACGAAGAATTAAAAAGTTCTTGGGGCAAAACATGAACAGAATAAATTGGTTTACTCTTAAAAAGAGTTTTTTTCACCCTCATTTAAATTACTAAATTATTATTATAAGTGGTTTTTGTCAGTAAAGACAATAAAATACAAATGTTGTATTGTGATCGTTAAAAGTAAAAGATAATTACGGTTTTCATGGCCTACTTTCTAGCCAATATCGGTAACCGACGCAAAATAGCCAATTGCGGTTTTCACCAGTAAGTTTGGCTTGCAATTTAGGCTTCGCAAATGTGGTTCAGTTTTTGTGTAAAACATACAAAAACATTAGTTTCCTATAAACAGCCTTGAATTTGGTCCACCCTGTACATCAATATACAGTTATTCTTGTGGAAATGTATTTTCTTATCAGGCAGGACTTTTTAGGAAATGCACTTTTCTTCGTAAATTTAATAAATAAAAAGTTTCCCATTTCGTAAGAACTTGAACAGACAAGACTGTATTACCGTTTAAGGAAATACCACCTTTGATATATTTATATCTATATATTATATATAGTTTTGAAAATATGACCATAAAAGTAAATCTAAAAAAAAGTTTATTTTTAAAGGTTCTAAAAATGTCTTAATGACATTAAGTCTCCTAATTTCTCCTAGAACTTAAGTGTTTGTAATTAAATTGTAGTTTTAGTAAACCAAATAACCATTTTAGGTTTTCTTCTTCATTTGATATTATTGGTCTATGTCTCACACTTATGGAAAAAATTTAACAGTGTTGCCACCAATCATAGATCCTTTCATACAGAACTTGATGCATATTTAATATACAAAGGATTGCCGATGAAAAAAGGGGACGAATCAAAATGTTTTTGATTTTAAATTTCATGGAAATTATTATAAGGTAAAGTAAAGTGGTAACTTGTTTTACTTAAAATATCTGTCACAACAAAAGATTAAAACAGTGCTATAGATTAAGTTTTTTTACTAACGTGAAGAATAATTTTTCCACCCTTTTAATCAGGCTGGAAAAAAATTGATCCCAAAAAAAAATGAAGAAGCAAACAAAAAAGGTCTGCTCTTTCCTTTAGTTCTGGTTAGTTCTCCCGACCTGGCACTGAAGCGGTCGTTTCACGGCGTCACGCTTAAAGCTCGGTCCTCACATAACCGCAACAAGCCCGTGGCGCATTTCCCTAGTGAAAGGTAGGGAATGCATTGCACAAATTTTTAAATTTAATCAAATTGCAGTAATAGGAGTCCATTAAACCACTTATTCAATTACGCCTGATCGGAAAATAAACCTTTACCAATAGGGTTACCCAGTTTTAAGGTTTGGCTACACATAACCACACCGTGATGACCTGCGCCGTAGCACAGCCGTATCCCGGTTTTGAAATGTACCGTTGTAATCAAATGCTGTACCGCTTCGCCACGTTAGTCAGTTTGCTTCTGATGTTTATAGTTTATTTAATTTCTTAAAACTATGATTAGAAAAAAAAACTTATTAAAATAAAAAATAACAATGTATGTTAAGTTTAACTCACATATGTACTATTCACAAGATGTAAGTATAAAACTATTTTAAATTTTTTAACACTTCTAAAATCACTTTCTTTGCATTGTCTGTTTACAACAACTAACATTTAATCACTAGCTTGTAATTTTTATACGTAATGAACTTAAATAAAAGATGACGCCTGGTAAACTCAAAGCTTGCTTCGGAAAACATCGGCGATATCCGACTCACGTTTGATTTCATTGGTAGGGCATATTTTAGAGCGTACAAGACATGGTCGTGCTACGATGCGAGTCTTGTGGAACATCGGTGAGGTTATGTGTGGCCTGAGTTTTACCTATACTACCCTCAAAATTTAGATAAAGGGAAACAGAGATAAGTAGAATATTTTGTTTCACCTAAACAAAGAGATTATACATCCATAAGACAATAGACTTAGCTTTGACAAAAATGTTATTTATATTTTTGAGGACATGAACAGTGCGTTTGCATATCCCGAATTAATTTGCCCACTCTCTATCGCCCGACCTTAATCCAGCACTGGATCCGAACATGCAAATAGTTTTTAAAAGCTGAAGAAACTTATAAGAAGCGTTATGAATAGCAAAATTTTTTTTACAAGTAACAATTTTTAGGACGTTTTTAGAGTCCAAATAGGTAAAGATTTGTTTATGATTTAAAACCCTTTATTTTTATTTAATATGGTATACAAATAAACGTATTGAAAATAGGTTGCTTTAAAAACCATGGTTAATGTCAAGTTAATGTTATACAGTAACCGCAAGAGAATTGGACACATATGAAAAAAATATATATTTTTAAAATTATTAAAAAACTTTTTTTTCAATTACCTCCGCTTATCAAGTAACCAAAAAATCCATAATGACATGCGGTTAGGGCCGTCCGTTGGGGAAATAATTAATAAAAAATAAAATAAAATAATAAAAAGTGAGGTTAGTTGATTGATATCTAAAAAAGTTATTTGAAAAAGGTGTTTAGAATTTAATTTTAGACCGATGTGCAAAATTTAAAGTAAATATAAAAAAATAATGAAAAAAATAAACATTTTTCCTAAAAACTAAAGGGTTAATTTACGAATCTTAATTTTCTTTCTTTAAAATAGGTTTCCTAACTATAAAGTGGCGAACTAGTTTGATTTAATATGATTTTTGTATTTTCTTTCACATTTTAAACGAGAAAATTTAAAAAACGAGATTTGGCAAGTACTCTAAGTGTGTACACCTGCTTTTGAGAGCTGTATTGTAAGTGTGTAAGTGCTCTTTGGAAAATTTTAAAAATATAGTATTATATAATTATAAAGTTAACGGGGGACATACAATTAAAATATTTTGACAGTTCTACCACTTTCAAATATACCCGAAGTTAATATCAACTTTCTTATTTTAAGTAGAACACCCTTTATAATGTTTTTTTAGATACTGCGTAAAATTCTAACCATAATTTATAATTAATGTTCTATACCTAATATCCAACCGTTCTTGACTGATTATAAATTTTATATTAAAAATTACGTTTGCAAACAATTACATAACTATCAATTTCTTCTAATCAAAATCCTTTAATATGATATGTACGCCACTGATATTTTTTGAAATTTTCATTTAGTTTGACACAGATTTAATCTTTTAACCTTTTTATATTTGATGCACGGTTTTCGCGTAAATAATTTCTCGGCATGGTCAAATCCCTATCTAATAAAAGAATCAATATCGAAGGTAATTTTTCAATGTTATTCATACTAAATGACCATGCAAAGAAAAAAAGTACTTCACTAAAAAGTTTTAGTTGTTTTAAAGAAAAATAAAGTATAAAAACTACATAAAAAGCCACTGGCGTATATTTTTCTCTCAATAATATTGGCTGTTGTGCCCACTGTACGGCATTATGCAGTTTATATTTTTTTCCTATAAAGCAACTAAAAATATACCTTTTTAGTTAAATATTTTTTGTATCTGGCTTTGTATTTAAGATATTTAAAAAGACTTTGAATAAAAAATAATTAACAACAGATATATCTCAGAAACGAAGGATTTCCGAACATATGTTGGTACCGTAGTTAGAAAATTACCAATATTTCAATTTGGAAACAAGTCATTTTTTAAGCCACCTTGTACAACCAACCTTTAAATATTTGGGTAGAAATATATTATTATTTTCTCATCAAGCAGGACTTTTTATAAAGAGACATTTTTTTGTAAAGTTATTATTTAAAAAGTTTCCCATTTGGTAAGAAGTTCCAAAGACACGCTGTATAATCTACAGGGTGTTTCTAAAAGGTTTGTACAAAATGCTACCACAAATTCCTAGAACCAAAATACAACGGTCTAACGCAATTTACCTTAGACGAAAGGTTAATCGATACAGGGTGTCAAAGTTTTTATTTTATTTAAGTAATTTTTAACTATTTTACTTATTATTAGACATTTTTTCACAAAATTCAGCATTAAAAAGTTTCTTAGGGTGGGGAATGGAAATATGCTAATGTTTCGTAAAATGTAAAAACAGTCACCTGCAGTTCTTTGCTTAGGTTCAAAGTGTCATTTCTTTTTTCCTCCTCAGTATATTACAATTTTAGCATATAATTTTTATTCTTCCATGTTTTTGCACAATAAAAGTATACTTGATAAATATTGCCACTAGCAACCGTTTTTAAGATATTTTAGATTAAACATTTTATGGATGGTAATTATTTGGGTACACGCCAAAAATTAAATAAAAAGTACCAAAAAACCAAGAAAGACAAAACAAGTAAAAGAGAACTAAAAATTAACGTTTCGGTGGCAAGTATGCCACCGTTGTCAAGATAAATTGAATAAAAATAATTTAATTAAAAATTAACTATTATTTAGGTTTTAATTTTTTTCTTTTTTAGGATATTCTGAAAACTCTTTGACATTAAATGTCAAATATGTTTGTTTGGTTATAGTGTCATAGTGTTTATAATACAAAAAAGGTGAATAGTTAGTTAATTTTTAGTCTTCCTGAACATTTTATTCCATACCAAAGTTTGCCGTTGCATGTATTCACACTTTATCTAGGCCAGTTGGCAGTATCCAAAAGGTCTGTACAAAATGCTACCACAAATACTGCGGGCCAAAATGTAACAATCTAGTACACTTTACCTTCAAAAGGTTACTGCATTGCAACATACAGGGTTTCAAATTTTCCATTTATTTTTTAAATTGGACAATCTCTATCTCGCAAATGATAAATTTTTTATGACTTAAATAGACCTTAAATTAATGCGAAGGAAGTTTTTTTGTAAAATAAAACGTTTGATCTAAAATATCTCGAAATCGGTTGCTCGTATCGATATTTATTAAGTAAACATTTTCTTGTGCAAAACCTAAAAAAAAAAATTGCTATTAAAATTAAAATTACCCGAGACAAAAAAAAAAAACACTGAACAAAAGCAAAGTACTGCGGGTAGCTCACCCTACATTTAACAGTAAAAATATGAGAACTTTTTGATTCTCTATACGAAATTTGGTAAAAAACAATTTAATAATAATATAAATCTTTAAAAATACCCAAAATAAAGTAAAAACTTTGAAACTTTGTATCTAGCAAACGACTAACATTTCACCTAAGGTAAATTAAGTTGGATCCTTTTATTTTGACCTAAAGAGCTTGTGGTAGGATTTTGTACAGACCTCTTAGATGCACCCTGTATGTAGTATTGTAACCTCCGTTTAAGTTAGACAAGTTATATGCAAAATATCAAAATCGTGATCAACGCGTTATATCGCGTTTTCTGCAATGCAAAACTTTTTGTTAGGCGTACTGCGTAGCGCGTTCAAGAGTAAGTCCCGTTACACATGAGACGTGTGAACGTCCTACACCAGAGTGGCTATCGATAGACGCAAATAGAGCGCTCCCGAGAAGCTCAGGAGAATTTCGTTCTACTTTATGGCGTTCCAGTGACGGAAAGTGTTATGCACCTGAGCTACTCCGTTTTTCTTTCCCTTGCCCCTCATGCACCAACCCCTCTTTTAAGGATGAATTTTTTAAAATTATTTATTTAAAATGGAATTAGATATTAAAAAGAGATTATTATTATAAAGCCAAGAAAGGTTAAAAACAACGAAATTTTAAAATTTCTTAAAGTATCTCTCCTTCCTTGTCTAAGGATGCGTTCCAGTGACTAACTTTTTAGAGCAGTTCAAGAGCTTCAAGCCCTGGAGCGTGACGCACAAAAATTTTCGTCACTGGAAAGACCCTCAGTATTGGCGAAGCATTGGCACGCCAGGTAAAAATTTTGGCACGCGAGCATGTTGTAATGATTTTTTTAATTGCTCTTCAAAATTTAGACTACGTGAAAAGTTGAACGGCAAGCCCTTTTACATGCGGGCACGGCATGTATATGCGTATAGTTATATTACTTTCAATGGAACATTTTTGTCAGGCGTAGGGCGTATGGCATTCGTCAGTCTTATGTCTAACGAAGTTAAGTTTATTTTTAACATTTTATTTTAGGAATCAACATTACAGAACATAATGTCCGATAATCTTAAATACGAAGTAATGTTAGCTGTAGCTGAATCAAGCATTAAAAAAGTTGACTTATTTAAAGGTTTATCAGATGATGTTTTACAGAAATTTAGCAAGTATTTGACGTCTGAAATATATTTACCCGAAGATGTTATTATAAAATCTGGTACAATGGGTAATATTATAAATTATAAAACTTTTATAATACTTATAATGTTTAAAGCATGATACCGTGCGTCTGAGACAGTTGGCGTCATATAAGAAACTTTTTTATTATTAATTTTACAAAAAGTAATTCTTTATAAAAGGTTTGCATGGTCCAAAACCTTTATTAATTTTTGGGTTTAGAAATACAAATATTAGCATATAATATAATTTGAAGCCGTTTTTCGATAAAAAACCTTATATAAAACTGTCTCACAAATCTTGAAAAGGTTTAAAATTACTTTCTGTCATTTTTTTAACGACTTTCATGTTGCCACCGTTGACTCCACTGCAGGAGCGGCAACTAACGCTCATTTTGATGACTATCTAACACTATTTTACTGCTACAAATAAAATTAATTTGGTATAAAATTGGAATGAAAAACATAGCGCTACCTCCCCTACTATAAGGTATGTATAAATTATGCATATGTTTAACATTTAAAATAACTTTTAAATATGCACACTAGTTAATTTAAAAAAAATACTTGGTGATTATTTATTTTCTGAGCTTAACGTCAAAATTTCCTATGGTTCCCTTTTAGGTTGTGAACAATGCAAAACATTTAATAAAAAACTGTACCTATATTTAAAAATTAATATTAAAAAAAATCATAAGGCCCATAGACACACAGTGTGCAAGAAAAAATAATTCTTTTTTTTAGGAGATGCAATATATTTTATTTTGGCGGGAACTGTAGCTATTATATCTACCGATGGAAGAACTATTAGTTATTTAAGGGATGGAACAAGTTTTGGAGAAATGGCCCTAATTCTACGTATTCCACGAGTAAGAATAACTGTGATATTGTTTAAAATAAGTTACTTATGTCACACGCGCGTTAGAGTAATACTTTTTATGTTAGTAATTATTATTTAAATGCTAAGAAAAAACACTGTCAATAAATAAATCTAAAGTTTATAGTTTAAATTATTGAAAATGCAGTAGCTTATATGTAGGTCGCGGCGTTGCCAGTAGTTGCAAACTTTCCTTTGATTT
Organism: Listronotus bonariensis; assembly: GCA_014170235.1. Classification (NCBI taxonomy): domain Eukaryota; kingdom Metazoa; phylum Arthropoda; class Insecta; order Coleoptera; family Curculionidae; genus Listronotus; species Listronotus bonariensis. The sequence continues at coordinate 38,913 of JACEGR010002542.1, read as the reverse complement.
TTTAAATTGACTAAATTAATATTAATTTTTACCAGAGAATGAAAATTTAACCCGATCGAGCAAAATTTAATATTTTTCTTACTTCAGCATGCAAAAGTGGTAATAATTCACTCAACAACAAAACTTTGACCTTAAAAATGTTGCAGATCAGTGTATTTCCTTATTTCATACTTTATTTAAGTGACTTTATTTACCGGATTAACTTAAGAAATTTCAAATTGTTTACAGTTCCTTAAAACTTTAGAATGGTGCACTATTGTAAAAGAATTCTTTTTTTATCTTTGGACAAACCACGAAGGCTAAAAGCCTAAATACTAACGTACCGTGGGTGCCTTAAGCGAGGTAAGAGGGAGTTTGTTGACACGGGACTTAAATACTTGAAGATTTGGGGGAAGGAAAGACCTCCGCGGGCAGCAGGTTCCACAACCTAGAAACTCTAGGGATAAAAGAACGAACAAAGTGGGAAGTTCGGGGCCTGTCCAGTTGGACCGTATAGGGATGCATACGCGCGGAACCACGAGTTTCTCTGTTGGGAACCGTAAGTGGAGGAACTATACTGGACAACTCTTCAGAGCAAAAGCCATGGAAATACCTATAAAAGAGCGATAAATCCCCCACAGCCCGACGATGTGCAAGAGAGGGAAGCCTTTCTGTAAGTGAAGCATCATTAATGAGACGAATAGCTCTTCTTTGAATAGAATTATTTTGTTCCTTTTATACACGGTGTCCAGTAATTTAATCGACAAACTGTAAGGGGTGATTTTACAATGACAATTAGAAAAGAAAGTCACATGAACATATCTATTAAGCGTCTTAGTTTTTAAACTACGGGGTGCTAAAAAAATGTATGGGCTCCTGTAGCCGGGTCTACATAATTTTCTTGATGATTAACTGTGGAATGTGTATACCCCAATTAATCCAAGTTCCTATATGCTGGCCACTCATCAAGAGTGAATTACTGACCCAAGCTGCAATTCTCGTTAAATGATTGAAATTAATGTGACCCTATCCTGCCACTACGAAAAAGTAGCGGCAGTCTGTTCTGCTTTTTAAGCCAAATACCCAGGGAGCCATCCACTCTAGCACCATGGTTTCCGCCGACCAGCAAATCAAGCCTCATCAATTTAGATATGATAGTTTTCCGTGTCTACCATCTGGCCCCGGCTGGTAACAATGGAACTGCAGACTTCTCGAGCACATATTAAACCAATCTATTACGGTAGTGATGATTGGTTCGAATTTATTCTATTGTTGATATCCGTGTAGTGGAAAAATGTGTTGCCTCTCCTAACTGAACGCGTGACTTGACAACCCTACCTAGGACAACGAAGAACAGGTTTAAATTGTCACCCCGATCCCGTTTCCTTTTCTGCTGCATTTCGCTTCCACCAATGGCATTCTATATTTTTAGGTTCTTCTAAAAGTTGGTGTTGCCGCAAAAGTTGACAGCAACATTTACGTCCAAAGTAACTGTTCTATATAAATCTTTCAGCAAGATAGATAGATAGATATTATTTATTACCATATAGTACAAGGTATACAAAGAGAAGAGAAAGTCTTTTATCAATATATTAATTTATTAAATATGTTGATATACACATAAAAACCCTAAAAAGTAAACTAAGTAGCTACATTTACAAAATAAATATTTAAACATTTTAAATACAGATGTGTACACAAAAAAAATCACATTTAAAACAGAGATCATAAATACTAATTCTTAGTCATCATTAAGTATAAAATATAAAAATGTAAAGTTAAAAATTACCTACACTTAATACAGAAAACAGATACCACAACAAACAGGATTTAAACCAATAAAAATAAAAAAAATAGATATTCCTTCCTTTTCCTGAGTTAAAACCGCTTTCAGTCAGATGTTTTTTTACTTTTTTTAAAACTGTGTGCCGCTAAGTGATCTTATGTTATGAGGCAGGACATTATAGATTTTAACACAGTTGTAAACTTTAGATTTTTCGGTTAACCCGTTTGCTAGTAAGATGTTAATATATTTTTAAAAATTGTTACATTATTATCGCCTCATATTTATAAACAGCAATAAAAATACCAGTTAGCGTGACATTACGTTGTCATTTTGAAATTTAGTGCTTTATTATTATCAAAAAATCGTTGAGCGAAAAGATTAACCATGAGTTATACTACTGAAGAAAAAGTATTGATGATTAACACGTTCGCTACCGAGGGTCATTTTGTGTTTCGACCCCATAAACCACTTTATTATTTTTTGTAAAATCACTTTATTTTGATGTTTATTGAAGTGCTAACAACTTATACTAAATGCTACACCCAGACCACCTGACACACATATGAGCCGAAGCATTACACAGACCGTGTTTTAAAACAAAACCTCTACAGGAAACCCCGAATTTTTAAACTCGCATATAGTATTATAATGTAGCCGGCTCACATTTGAGCCGGCGGTCTATTTTAAAGGTTGTACTGGCTCATATAGAGCCGCTTGGTAGCCGAACGTGTTAAATGATACTATCAGGAAATAGTTACCAAAGGTGTCAGACATATTCGCTGCTCAGTATCCGGAATAGACCGATACCCGGAAAATCAACAGTCGTTAGGACTATCAAAAAATTTGAGACCAAAGGCAAAGTGATAAATAACTGCAGATGTGAAGCTAGGAAGTATCAAATGGAAGAAAATGTAAGAGATGATAGAGACTTGGAAATTTTATTGCCCGTGGAAAAAAATGAAGGGAAGGTGAGTACAAGGAAACTTCAGGATATCATACGAAAAGATCAATCAACAGTGCTCCGGATTTTGAAAGGGCATAAATACATTTTATACAAATATGAAAGACATCAAGAGCTTAGGGATGGGGATGAAATACGACGGCAGGAATTTTGTTTTGACATGATGGAAAGGGCAAACATGGACAGGGAATTTTTAAGAAATATTTGTTTTACTGATGAGTACACATTTACGTTAAACAATGAACCCAATCATTAAAATTACCGATACTGGAGCAAAGAAAAGCCCCACAGGTTTGTCGAAACGAGGACGCAATATCCACAGAAAGTTAATGTTTGGGCGGGGATTTTCGGACAACATATTATTGGACCATTTTTCTTAATCAAAATTTGAATGCAAAATTTTATTTGGAACTACGCAAAGAACTAATTTTACCCGTTTTAAATGATGTATCCAGGGAAAATCAGGAAATTTGGTACCAAATGGATGGCTGCCCAGCATATAATACCCTGGCTGTTCGGGAATATTTACACAATGCTTTTAATGGAAATGTTATTGGCCTACATCACACCATAAATTGGCCAGCCAGGTCTCCTGATATTTCGCCAAATGAGTTTTTCCTCTGGGGCCATTTAAAAAGCATGATATACAAGGATAAAAATTACTTCAATCTAGATGAGTTAAAAAATTATATTTCTGCAGAATGCAATAATATTTCAATTTACCAGTGAGCCAATGTAAAAAGACAATTTTATGAACCGCCGGGGTATTGTCTAGCAGTCAATTGAGAATTATTTGAAAATTTTCTTAAATCTTAAGTTTATTTCCAACATATTAACTATTGTAATAATATTAATAATTTATTGAAGCATGTAAATATTATAAATGTCATAAATTTTTTGAAAGTTGTTACTCTAGTTTAGTTTAGCTTAACTTAATTCGTTTGTATAATTACAACTTTAATCTTTTCACTGTCCGATTTTTTGATAATAATAAAGCACTAAATTTCAAAATGACAACGTAATGTCACGCTGGTATTTTTATTGTTGTTCATAAATATGAGGCGATAATAATGTAATAATTTTTTAAAAATATGTTAGCATCTAATTAGCAAACGAGTTAACTGAAAAATCTAAAGTTTTTACCATGTACGTAGATTTGCATGCTCTTCAATAAACTATTAATAGAGTTTTTCTCTAAAATAATTAGGGGAGCTAATAATTGACCCCATTAAAAATTACATGGTATTACTAGTATATAATTAAAATCAATGTGTGTTAAGAAACAAAGTTAGTAAGTTATTATTTATTATTTTAAATTTAAAATATTATTTTAAGGTTGCCTCAGTCGTAGCAGTAACACCATGTGAGATATTTCGATTACGCAGAGAACACTTTCTACGTGCATTTAATCGGAATCACTCAGTGTTGGATGCTTTACGAGAAGTAGCGCATATTCGATTGGCTAATTTAACATCAATGAGTAGTGGTGGTTTAACAAGCTCAAAAAGTATTAGTAGGCCTCTAGATGTGGTATCGATGTCGAAAGGCAGTGGCATAAATGTTCTAAAGAATCTGTCACCAATGGATTTATTGAAGATAAGTAAATCTCAAATAACGATGGTTTCAGAAGAAACGGTAGAACCTGCTTCCCTAAATCAGAGCATACAGTGTTAACTTTTATGGATACAACTGTGCTGGAACCTGACAAAGATCATCCATATTATCGTACCAAGTCAAAACAGGATTCATTAAATAAGTAATTGGTTTTATTAAGTTAGCAGCTTATTTTATTTTGGGCATTATCGATATTTTTGTTTTTGTTGTTTTGTGATTAATGTTGTGTTGTAAAAAATATTATTAAACTCTTCATTAGCAGAATAGTTATTTCATTATTAGAAAATAGGTTAATTCCAGTTTATTGTTTGTTAAGGTTTACTATTTCTCTTAAATAAGTTTATTATTTTTAAATACTAAAATAGTTATGCAAATGTTGTTTTATTTTTGTGATTTTTTTGTATATAATATCATAAGGGAGAAAATTTTGCCGACAAAATATTTCGCTTGTATAAAAGTTTGTTGCTTTGCAATTACGGAAATGACATTTACAACAATACCACAAGCCGTCATTCAAATAAATAAATGTCATTAACGAAATTACCGAAAAGCTCCAAAGTTGAATAAAACAAGAGAAATATTTTGCCTAAGAAACATTTTTCGAAGGATATTCGACAAGACTATTTTACGAGAAAATGAAGTCAAACTTTTAAAACTAATTTTCTTGCGTTTTTTACTTTAACCTAACTAAGTTTAATCGTATTCTAAGAGAGAAAATTTTGCTGGCAAAATATTTCGATTGTATAATTGTCTGTTGCTTGACAATTTCGTAAATAACATTTATAGCAATACCACGAGCCGCCAGGTAAGTGGTATTGATTAAATGTTATAAACAAAATAACAAAAAAGCAACAAACTTGAATTTGAAAAAAATTGCCTTAAATTTTTTTCTCGAATGATATTTTGACAATACTTTTTCTCGAGAATGACAAGTTAGGTTTTATTCTTAAATTTACATATAATTAAGCATTAAAATTTTTACCTTTTTTACCTTACTAAGTTTTATCGCTGAAATACCATTATGTTGGTTTTTTAATCAAGGTAGGAGAATGTAGGGGTTTCGCCAGTAGAAAACAGAAGGTTTCTATAACATATTACCAGTGAAAAACACTCTAGTGAAATAGACGCTGAAATACCATCATGTTGGTTTTATCAACCAAGTCACAATCTAGTTTAAAATAACAAACATAACACATTTTTTGCATGTATGTATGAAATTTTGCACTTATAGCACTTATACAGGGTGTTTTCAAACTACGGTATGAAACTTAAGGGGGTGATTCCTTATGTCTTTTTATGAAAAAGTTTTGATAAACATATGTCCGGACTTGCTTTATTTTAAGATACAAGGCGTGAAACTTTTTAATAAAAGTTGGTACATTTTAAATATTTTAGAACCCCTATACCGATTTAGATTAAATTTGGAATACTTATTTAATATAATAAGGCGCTTGTAAAGCTCTACCTTAATTAGGATTGTGAGTCTAGTGGCGTCTCAGTGGGCACCACAGCTAATATTATCATTGGAAAAAAGTAAGCCACTCTGTTTTTAAAAGATTTATTATTTTTACGCTGTATATACGGACTGTTTACAGATGGGGTTAACACGAGGACAAATGGACCAAAATTATTTAAAAAAAATACGTGATTTTATTATAAAAATTTGAACAAAAATATTTTTAATAACAATACTCTACTTCACTTTCATGAAAATAATTAATACAGTCATTTAAAATGCAAAATTCTAAATAAATTTGTTAAATGATATTTTACCTAATAATAAAAAACAAAGATAGTTTACTATTAAAAAAAAATCATGCTTTTAAAGTTTTTGCGAACCCTATATACAAATTCAAATGCATTTTCTCTCCGTGAATCTTAGTTTTTTCACAAGCAAAAAGTTTTATAAGGAATTACTTTTTTTTCGAAAAAGGAAATTTTTGGTTTATTTTTTCTATTATTAACCCCCTACGTGTCTGTATAGGTATTTTTATTTGCCCAATATAAAAAAGCACAAAAATTGTACACACATTTACACAGTCAGTGGCGTTTAGTTTTTTTTTAATAGAAATATTTCGTCAGTTGCCGCTTAAACGCCACTGGACTTGTTAAATGTAGTTAGGTCAGTAATGATGTCATTAATAACATGGCTAATAGTCAGGCGGAGTACCTCATTAAAAAAATAAATTGCCTTACAACAAACTATTGGTCTAGTTTGATGTAAGGATGAATGAAAAAACTGTTTTTTCGGTTTTTAATTTTTATCGTTTACAAAAGTAGTTTATTAGGCTAAAATTTAAAGCAGATATATATTTTTACCATTTTATTATCCTATATTTTTATTAATAAATATTTGGCCCTTATTATAAAAACTTACTTTTGAAAATTTTCAAATGCAATTTTAATATATATATATATATATATATATATATATATATATATATATATATATATATATATATATATATATATATATATATATATATATATATATATATATATATATATATATATATATATATATATATATATATATATATATATATATATATATATATATTTCATTAAAAGATGGTCCGCTAAGGGCCTATTTTTTCGTTTTTTTGTCACTTTTTAATAAATGCCAAAAAATATATCTACTTACATGAAAAAAAAAAATAAAAAACACAGAATATTAACATTTTTTGTATTATTTTCGTCGAAAAATAAATACTATTTTTAAAATTATAATTTTTGAGGGCTTTTTAATATTTTAAAAAGTGTAAACCATTTTTAAATGTAAAGTTGGATTACAGGGTATACAATGTGACACAGAATTAATGTTACAAGAGGACAAATGGAGCAAAATATAAATTAAATTTTAATCGGCATTTTGAGAAAACTGGTCGCATTTGGACAATGCGACAAAAAATGCGAGATTCTGTTTCTATTGGTAGTACACAGGGCAAGTTATAGCTAAAAATATGAAAAATTACGAAGTGTAAAGTAAATTTTGTAGGGAATTAAATTTTACATTAAAATTTTTAGTTAAAGCATTAAAGAAAAAAATTGTTATTGTATTTTTTTTCATGTTATGCACTTAAATAAGCAGACAGTACACTATCGTGGAATGGAACAAAATGGGAAGCAAATTTAAAAGCTTATAACTAAATAGAAGTCCACACACTATAGCGGATTGGAATACCGAGGAACTTTCATTTAGTTATAGGCTCTTAAAATTTCCCGTTCATTTCCATTCTGTTCAAGTGCATAACTTTATTATATTAATTACAATAACCATTTTTCTTCCTTTACTGCTTTATTATAAATTTTAATGTAAAATTTAATTTTCTACAACTTATACAATTTGGTTCTGTTTTTAAAAATAAAAGTAGTTTACACTGGGTCATTTTAAATATTTTTTAGTTATAACTTGCCCTGTATATTATCAATTGGAGCAAAATTTTGTATTTCTTTGTGTTTTAGATCATGCGACCAGTTTTCGCAAAATGCCGATTTAATTTTGTTTTATTTGTCCTCTTGTAACACCAATCCTGTGTCACACTGTATACCTGTAATCCAACTTTCACATTTTAAAAAGTTTATAAACTTTTTAAAATATTTAAAAACCTTTAAAAGTTACAATTTTAATAAATAGTATTAATTTTTTGACGAAAATAACACAATGTACAAGTATAATAAAAAATTTCAATATTTTGAGTTTTTAATTTTTTAGTTTAGGTATATATATTTTTTGCATTTATTAAAAGTTACCAAAAAAGCCCTAGCGTACCATTTTCCGTAAAAAAATTAAATCAAAATTGCAGTTGAAAGTTTGTACTTTTTTTAATTAGTTTTCGTAATAACGGCTAAATATTTATAATGAAAAAAATACAGGATATTAGAAATGTGAAAAAGTATATCTGCTCCAAATTTTAGTCAAATCAAACTATTTTTGTAAAAGATAAAAATTAAATACCAAGTTCTTTCTACTTTTCTCGAAAATTTTTGAGGTTAGGGTAAAAATGTTTATGACATAAGTTGTAAGTTTTTATTATCGACAACTTTTACAATTAACTTTGTTAAATAGGATTTAAGCTAAATTTATTGATTACGTTTCTGTTTCCGTTTGCCATTAGACGTTTTGGTTTTTGATATAGTATATTGAAACGACAAACAGAAAATGTAAATTGACAAATTAAAGGTTGTTGTTTCATCTTCTAACTAAAAACTTTAAACAGAAAACGAAAACACAAACGTCAATCTATAAATACAGCTTTATTGTTTAGCTTGAAATTGCGAAAAACCATTTTTACCCCCAAAAAGCACTACCCCTTCACCCCCTAACGCATTATTTTGGTTCGTAAGTGTGTTTCTTACAAAGCTATAATACACTTAACAAAACTATAACAATAGTTTGCTGTAAGGCAATTTTTATGACCTTTTTACTGCTAATCTGCCTAAGCTTTTTAAACTTACCAAAAAACTATAAATGGCATCTCTAATGATCTATTTGCTTTCACACATAAACGTTTCCCAAAACGAAACGGCCATTTTCCCACCACATTCGTGCTAAACTTTTCCAGCTTTAGCGAATCCTATTTTATTACAGGACATCCCATATTGGCACATAACTTTAAGCTGACATTATTACAACTTAGGATGGACAGCAAAATGTGTACTTATCTCAAAACACTTTTTATCCCACTATTTGCAAGATAAAACTTTCGCTCCTGACTTGTTTTATGGGGTCCATTTCCGGTCGTATGGGTCAGATCCCGGTTTAGTTAAGTATGACCAAATAGCCATGCCTCATCGTCCAACTGTAGCTGAGTCTTTGAGAGTGATAAATCCATTATTTATGAGATAAAAAGCCAAGGAGATTGTTTCGTGGACTTAGTGCCTTGTTAGCGATAATTTCTGTTTTTTTTTCTTAAAATTTTAAGGGTTCCAATCGCAGTACATTAGGAAAAATAATAACTTATGATAATGATTTATCAACGTTAACAACAGCTATTATACAGGGTATCGCAATATACGCGGAAAGTTCCTTGATTTTTTCTATAATATAATATAAATAATATGAAAAGAATGATATGACTAGTTCCTATATTTTTTTTAAAACAGTCCTTACAAAAATATAAGTTTCTATATTTTTTTACAGCAGTCCTTACGAAAATATAAGTCTTTTAAAATTTGGCCAAAAATCGGTTTTTCTTAAATAATATTTTAATAATACATGATGAAATGTAATAATTTTTTAATATCATTCATACCAGTTAAAATTTCTAAAAATGGCGTCCTTGAAAAACATTTGCATTTTTGGCTTCCAACAAATCCAACAACTATAGTGATAATAATCTTTTTACCTTCTGTAAAGCATAGAGATAAAAAAGTAATCTTAAATATCCAAGTCACTAGGTCAAAATAGTAGTTTATGTAACAAGTGCATAAAGTAATACTTTTTTTTACGAATAGGGAGTTTAATAGCACGAACTGTTAGGAAAGTGCGGCAATCCTATAAGTAAAAAAACCTTTATGCATGTGTTACATACTATATTTTTACCACGACCGTATAAAAATTTCCCAAAATACCATTTTATACATGTTTCCATCCATCCAAACTTATTAATTTTAATTTTTAAAGCAGATCCATTATATTGCAAGAAAAAAATCATAGCCTTCTTATTTTTTAAGAAACAAATATGCTCTTTATAACTATGCATTTATTATTTATTTTAGAAAATTTTATGTACTTAATTTTTGTATCAATAATAATAACATAGTACAAATTCCTTTTCAATTTCTTAGATATCCAAATTCATTATTACTATTAATTTTCAATAATTTTTATTAAGTTTATTTGCAAACTGTCAAATTTTAAAACTAGTGACACATGAACGACGAAATCATAGGTAACTTGACCGTTTGGTTAAGTTGATGTCGCGTTTACTGTTACATAGCATAAATTGATATTTAAGTTCATTAAAATAGGCACTGAAACAAACCACTATTTCAAAGTATGAAAAAAGCTTTAAAGTGTTAAAAAAGTTACTTTTTCAACACTTTATGTAGTGTACTAAAATGGAGTACTTTACCTTCTTGTTAACGATTTAAAAAACAGCATCTTTTTGAACGGTCGTGGAAAAAGGTAATTTGATGTTAATAAATTAAAGCGTTAAAAAAACAACTTGTTAGGTGCTGATTTTTTTTAAATATTTAACTTAATATTAACACTTTATTGACTTTTACTTGCGATTAGTTTTCCAAGATTTTACTTTTTTCCCACAAGTTGCGTTATGTTAATCTTTCCTTTTAGCAACCGTCGACAAAGATCAACAGTTTGACAACTTGTATGATATTTTAGACATCTCTGTAACACCTCACGCACGATAATGTTTGGTAGCTTAATTATTTTATTATTATTATTATATTCCTTTGGCCACTATAAATTGATATTAAATACCTAGTAAGTAACTTTGGTTACTGTAGTTTTAAACCAATAAAATACATTTATTATTGTGGTAACCAAGGTTACTGACTTTTTTAACCAATGAAATATATTTTCTGTCCAGGTGCTTTTCTTAATTCATAGTGAACAGAGTATGGAAACATATTGAGGCGAGTTTGCAGTTTAAGATGGACGAATATGAACGGATATTTTCATTAATCTTCTGCATTCAGGCGCGGTGGGTTTTATAATTTTATATGGGTGCCATGTGTCAAAAACTTTTTAAAGAGCAAAAAAGGTCCTTACCCACATATATGTACTTACTTTATTTCTTCTTGTCCAATAGCACAAACTTTTAAACAGTTTTACAAGACAAACCCATAAAATATCAAAATTTATATTTTCCCATATTCCCATATGGTTTGAGATACAGTAGGATAAATTTGAATATATATATATACATATATATATATATATATATATATATATATATATATATATATATATATATATATATATATATATATATATTTATATATATATATATATATATATATATATATATATATATATATATATATATATATATATATATATATATATATATATATATATATATATATATATATATATATATACGGAAAAGTAAGGTCAAAAATGATAATGATAGAGGTGAAAGAGTAAGCCAGCCAAAATAATGTTGGTACCTTATAAAAAAAAATCTATCGCGCTTCGTTAGGGAGATATTAACCTTGAAAGTTGGTATAAATGAAGCTATTCAATTATAACTTTGAATAACCAGAACTAACCACAGTACCAATGATATTTGGGCTACTAAATAACCTTATAGTAATGTTTCTTTTCATGGGTAAACAGCTGTTCGGTAAGTCGAAATTTTACGGAGTGCGACGATTTTCTTTTATGCATTTTTAACACTGGTGACAAATTCGACCTTTTAGTTTACCCGCTTAATTCTTTCATCCTTTTGTACCAAAAAGGTATACTTTATTTAACTCGATATCTTGGATCGTTTTTGTTAAATCGCATTTTAAGTCCAGACATTGGTGCATTTTGTAAGTAATAAAAAACTCAATTTTTCCATAAAATTTTAAAATATGGTAAAATTCTTAAAAACAAAATTTAACTTTGTTATTAAGTTTAAGAAGCTTAGAAACACCCTTTTTAATAATTTTATTACAGTTTATTAATTTTATCATAAAAATGATTTTTTTATAATACACAAACTGTTGGTATGTCTGGACTTAAAATGCGATTTTATGTCAAGAACAGAAAGTAAAGTTTAATTTCTTACCCCACAAACCCTTTTCCCCATTAGCCCGTTTTTGTGACAAAACACCAATTATTAACTAAACTAAAATGAACTTTTAACACCCCGGACCTCCGAAATCATCAATTTTTTTTCTGAATATCTAAATTGGTATAAATTTTATTATAAAAAAAAATAAATACATTTTTAACTCCCCATAGTTTGGAAACAAAAACTTTTAGGGCATAATATGTTTATATATCTTTTTCTTATTTTGTATTGTAAAAGCACCCCATAATAATTATTCATATAGTTGGTTAAATTACTAACAACCCTGTATAATTTTTTAGTCTTAAAATCACCCTAGACGCTTGACAGACAACTCACTTTTTAAGCACTTGATATCTTTAAGGTCTAAAAGAAAAACCTAACCTTTTCATTATGATTTTAAATGTTACTTCAGCAGTAAATAAATTTTAATAGGTTAATATTAATGTTTACTGGCATACTCGGCTCGCCACCCACATAAAACAGTTTTCGCAAAAATTATTCTGGGCCTTTTCCTCATGCATTATTTATTAACTATTTCCGGAGATTCACCTGAACTTGGACAATGTGGGATGTTTATTTGGTCTAAGTTAGCTAAACCGGAAGCTTAATCCAAACAACCGGAAGCGAAGTGTATAAAATAAGTGGGAGCAAAAGCTTTGCTTTACCAATGCAATGGTGAGAATAAATTTATATGCGAGAAAGTATTTTAGGCGAGAAATAATTTAAGGGTGTATTTTACGTACTCTTCGTAAATTTGGAAATATACACATGTTCTGTATTTATTTACTTTTTGCAGCTCTATACTCGGTGTTTCCTATATATTTTTACATTTTAATATAGAAAATTGAAACAGTTTTTCGAAATAAAATAAACAAGTTATTATTATTCTTTTAACTTGTTTTGGCTAAAAATTATTATCTACTTTTTTTAGATTTTGGTGGCACCACTGGTGCACACATGTTTTCTTTCATTTTGATAGTGAACCATTAGCAAAAGGATCTAGTGCTGCTTAAATTTCCTAAACAATATTTTAACTGAAGGCAAATAAGCTACACTAAAAACCTCGGTAAAAACGCGGGACGAATTGTATACAAATTAAAGGTTTTTAACTTTCCAACTTACCTGTGAAGGGCAAAAAATGATTTGCACAGACCACAGTATCTTGTGTCGTCTCTCTCTACGTAAAGCTACAATCTATTTTTCCTATTAGTTTTCCTCTTTAGGTAGAATAAACACGTTTTCAACAGCTAGGAACACAAAGCGACATAAAAAAGGTATTTTAAACCTAAATAGAAAAGTAGCTTTAACTTGAAAACACGCTAAACTCACGAAAAGTAGGTAAACAACCAAAAAATATTTATGAAATTAATAAGAAATCGCAAAACACCAAAATTTACTCACTATTGTTCTATACGTCTATAAACAACAAAAAGGCTTTTACAGAACTAAAATATATTTAAAATAACGCTTAAACTTTTACACTTTTAAAAGAATTGTTTGACAACGCACTCATACGTAAAAACAATGCTCTTATGATAAATAAATAATAGTTTAAAAAAACTAAAAAACACGCTTTTATATGCAACCGAACTAAAAATTAGAAAATAATTTTTCATTACTAAGAGTTTGTCACTTTAGAATAAAAGCGTGGGATGCTTAATATATTAAATGTTATAATTATTCTATTTGCAAATATCTATGAGGGAAAAGTTATGAAAAAATAGTAAAATGCACCCCACACTTTTTACTCTGAAGTGACAAACTCTTTGTAATGAAAAATTATTTTATAATTTTAAAATTAGGAAAAAAAATGTCTTGCGTAGCGTAGCTGAAAGGAGGTAGCAGCGTAGCTACAAGAAAATAAAGATAAGGTGTATCTTTAGTTTTTTGAAATATGGCTAAATGGTGTTAGCCAGAGTTGTTGAAGAAGAATATGAAAAAATAGTTATTTGCGTTGAACTTGTTGTTTTACGTCGTGAAGACGCAGTTTAAAAGCAGCATGAGGATGCATTTGCACTGGAAGCCGCAGCTCTAGTATGGGGAGGAGCTCTGAAGTTATGGTCTTGAATGGTTGGGTACAATAACAGTTACGCGGCCCTGCGAAAGCTCAGGATATGGGGAAATTGGCATGAGGCTGCAGTAACCTGATGTAGACGAAGTAAATGGGAGTGAAAGGCAGACAATGGTATGTGGAGAAGAAGTATGGGACAAATAGCCAATGGAACGCACCATCAAGGACATGGACAGGGAGGCAAGGTGGACCAGTACAATTCGACAAAGGAAGGACGATCTAGGACAGTATGTTATTTGTTAAGTGTTTGGGTAAATCTGTGATATTTTTTAAATTATTTGTATTTTTTTTGTTTACTTACTAGAAAAAAATAATTATAATAATAATAATGATTTAATGTGCAGAGAAAAGGAGCCTAAAAGTAAAATTTGATAATACCTCTTTTTTAACCCACCGTATATGTAATATTATGTTATGAAAGGTTCATTGTTTTGATGATATACAATTTACTGGCGAGGTCGAGACAATTTCTAATAATGCAGAGCTAGCTAGTTTCAAATAAACATATTTTGTTTTCCAAGTCAGGTGTTTTTGTATAGTAAACATGTAAAGTTGGTAAAGTTAATGAGTAATAGCACTATGTATTCAAAGTCTTTTATATAGCAGGATATTTTAATATAGAATTTAGACCACTTTTTTTCAAAAAAATAATCTCAACCGTTACAACTATATTTAAATAAAACTACTTACATAAAACTTAAATTTAGAAATTATTCTGTTAACAATAGCAAAAAATTTAAGATTACTTACGTTAATTTAGATAATAGGTATAATATTGTTAGATTTTTAAATTTTTGCAAGCTATATGGAACTATGGTTTTTCGATAAAATTTCTAAATTTTTTAAAGGGCTTAGGTAAATTTGTCTGATTTCTAATAGCGTTGTGGGTCCAACGCTTTTAGGAAGGGGGCATATGTGAACACCCTGTATAGGGGGTATATGGGTTTAAATAACTTTAATATTTATTTAATTATTTCGGCATTAAAGAAATCACATCCAATAAATTAAAACAAATAATCGAAAATATAGTGCAAAGTTTTTTGTTAATATGCAATAACAGAGTCTAGGTCATATTATTTTATGCAGGGTCAATAACGTGCTAAGTCACCAAAATACTAAGTTTAACTTGGTATATATACAGAAATTGTCCTTATAATAGAGAAAGAAGTTATAAAATTATTATATAAGAAGTAGGAAGTAAAAGTGAAGTCAAGTATAAATTTAAAGTTTTAGTTAAGCTCCCGTACGGGCTACCCCTAGTGGGGGTATGCCCGTACAAAATTACAAAGTTAAGTTAGTTCCCGTAGTTTAGTTTAAAATGCCAGGATAGTTTTTGTCCACCAGTCTTATGGTCCAAGAAGATAATTCCATATGGTACATTTGCCCCAGTGACGTAAAGTATTTCAAATATATAACAATATCAGTTGGTTAAAAATTAAATAGGACACTGGGAAGCTGCAAATTTTATATTTCTTTTGGATTATTTTTGTAATTTGAATTACAAGTAATTAACTAAAGAAATTATAGTCTTATTTAATCAATTAAATCCAAATGATAGAGATTATATTTTTATATTTAGTATTTGGTATCTAATGACACACCATATTATACCAAGATTTTAAAGCGACGTTTTTATTCGATAAAAAATAGATTTGATAGTAAATTGTAAAATGAAATTGCTGGGACTTGTCATCACGCCAATGCAATACCTAAAAATAACTGTTTTAAAAACAAACAACAAAATGCCTTTAAAAGAGACATGTCCACATTTTATCAAATATCGGTTTATATCAATTTTAATATTTTAATCATTTTTATCAGTTTACATTTCTACCTTTTTAAAAAATATTTTACCGCTTTTTACTATTTATACTAGTCTATACTAATATTATGAGGGGGTAAAGATTGTAATTTTGTTTGTTTGTAGCCGCTAATCTTCGGAATAGCTAAATCGATCATGAAAAGATTTTCACAGTCAGAAAGCTACACCATTTAGGAGTGTTATAGGCTATACTTATATTATGATTTAAAAAAGTTGAGGTGTAAGGGTTGGTGTCATATCAGATCATAGAGTTAGTTTGTATTTTAAATGGTAGACCGCATACGAAAGTATAAATATATCGGTAGACTGCTGTGGCCTACTTTAAAGTATTTATAATTTGTTTAAAACCTAAGTAAATATTATTTTTGCGCCTGAAATTCTCGTAGTTTCTATACGCTAAAAAACGAAATGAATAACCAGGATATTTAACAACGTCACCCCTCTTAAAGATTTAAATTTACCATAATGCGGTACAAGTTTAAAAGGGATTACATTTGCTAAATAAATTTGAGTATGAATTATTGGATAGCAGTTTAGTAAGGCTTAGCACGCGCGGTCACATTCTGTAAATATTTAAACCCACTTTACCTCGGAGGGCTATTAATAATGTAGTTGTTTTACACAATTTTTAGATCATCTCTTACGCCTTATGCTTAGTAAATTATCTGATAAATCTGTAAAAGGTTTACTCTTTAGGATTGAAAAAATATGGAGGGATGGTGCCTTTCTGATAAGACTAAAAAATTATTTTCGGATCGAGTATTTTTTGTTCCTTAATCAACTATTTTATGTCGATGGGGGAAAAATGTATTTTGTATTTTTATCAGGTTAGTTCTACTTCGATTTAGGTTTATTTTGTTTTTGAAATAAAGTAGTTCTTTTAGAGGCTTTACATATTTGTTTATTTGTTGCAAAGTTCTTGATTTTACTATCGATGCGGTGGACAGAGTTGCATAGGCTTTAGGACTTATATCATAGAGTGCATTTCGTTAGGAGCCCTCTCAATTATTTTCTAAACGGATCAATAAAAAAATCATATTTTAAGGAAAAAAATTGATGCCACGATAAAAGTTTTTTTATTAAATTTTTGTGTTGGAACTGAAAAAAAATAAGTTTTCCTGTAAAAACAAAAACTTTATAAAAACTTTTACAGTGGAACCATGCCCTAGAAATATTATATTTTTCAAGAATATTATTGTGGAAATTAAATATTGTAAACCACTTTAGCTTAAAATAAAGAAATTGTGTGCAAAAGGAGGAAAATATAGTTAAAATAGGATTAGTTTAATTTTCAGATTTGATGATGGATATCTCGGATACGAAACGTTTTCGAAAAACACATTTTTAAGATTCGTGATCAGCGCACCAAAAACTCCCATGTGACAAATTTCGTCAAGGTCGGAGTTGCTCACACAGGTATTGATTTTATATTTTAGGTTTATAAATTGCTAGTTGCTAGTAGTAGTGTGGGCAATCATGTAAATAATGTTACAAGTCCCTATATTTTTTTAAACCCCTATTTACAGAGATATGTGTCATTAAAGAACCCAGCTTAAAATCGTTTTTTCTTAAATAACTTTTATTATACTTCGTTTAATTAAATATATTTTTAATATAATAAATTCAAGTAAGGACTTTTAAAATGATATCCTTCTTAAACATTTGCCTTTATTGATTTGCCAGGGGCGGATTTACCCTTACACAATACTGGTAATTATTTGTGTAATAACGACATAAAATAATTATTTTTAAGTAGCCTAAATCCTCTGTTAACCAAAAGGTACTCCTGTTAGATATCAATAAATTAAAGCGTTTTCGACAAAAACAAGTTTTTGTTTAGTGGGGACCTTTAAAAACATTAGGTTATTCTGTTGCATATGGTACTAAAAAACATATTAATTTTTATTTTTACGATACTTAACGTAATGTTACAGCATTGTGGAAAATTCCATATTCCTCGATAATTAAAGCTAGAGAATGCATAAAATAATGGGGAGCCCATGTCGAAGCGACAAACCATATTATTAAATACAACCCTAAATATTCAAATAGTTGTTTTTGCTATTTTAGTCCTTTATTATACAGGGCTTAAAGATAATTAGTACCATCGTGTAAGAGTTAGTCAGCACCTGACGAACCAATGAAGGCAAATGCTTTTTAAGGATACCATTTTAAGGAGTCCTAATTGGTATTTATCATAATAAAAAAATATACAATCGTACCAAGTACTAAAAAAATTAATCAAGAAAAACCGATTTTCAGTGGCGTCCTTTAAGAGCATATGTAGGGATTGCAACGATATATCGGAAATCTAATATCGATAATCTTCATCGATATTTAACTTCTCGATATATCGATATTGAATATTTTCGATATTTGTAGTAAATGAGACAAAATTAAAAAGCGATTTTCTGACTTAAATTTTTAAAACAGTCAGGAATGTTGTACAGTAAAATAAAAAAAATAAAAGTATCAAGAAAATTTTTACTAATATGCCGTAATAATTTACCGCCTACCTTAATTAAAAAACAAATAGTAATATAAGATAACTTATCGATATTTTCTTTTCTCTTATATATCGATTTATTGCTCTTCCATATATATGGGATAATCGGTATTAGCCAAAACGGTATTTATCGATAATAATATATTAATGTTTTTTTTTATTTGACATCCCTTAGCACATGTCTTTCCAAGGAGGGAAAATATTTTGTAGGTTTTTGTCACATTATTTTTATGATATTAATTACTATATGAATCTAAAAAGAGAGAAAAATTGTACCACTTATAAGCTAAAAATAGTATATAAATAAAAGCGGGAATAAAAGCTAAAAAAGAAGTTACCTATTACCCTAAATAGGGGAGAGTGGTCTTAAACGACATACTTTTTTATTCATATATTTTTTATAAAATCACTCTTTTAGACGTACCATTAATTACCAGGATGGTACGATGGGATATGGCTAACAAAAACTCCTGAAATGAAACTATATTTATTCTAAAACTAAGATATATTTAAAAATACAAAAATAGTGCATTATCATTTTGCCAACCTGTGTTGGGTAAAATGACATAGAGTATATCATTTTAAAAGTCAAGCGAACACAATTCACAACTATAGATTTTTTGAGTAGATGACAATCCAGCGCACATGGCATGGGTCCACTTGAAGCAAACCATTCATTTAAATCACAATTCTTTTGCTTTTGAGTTAGTATACAAATCATTGCAGTATAGACATTCAACGTCTTCATCTTCATGTTCTTGGTGTTCTTCTGGCTCGAGTTCATGGTCACTATTTATGGCATTTTGGGTATGCCTACTAGTAGAAGAACAGCCAAGAACATTGCGTTTAGATTTCTTTAGAGATTTATTCTTGTATTTCTTTCTTTTTAGGTTTCCTTTTTTCTTTATCTTCCTTTTTAATTTGATTAGCTTCGGGGAACAAGTTGGCAGTGAATAGTTGGTAGTAGTGCATTTATTTTTTTGACTTTAGGCTTTTGGCAGTGGCGAAATTTCTTGGAATGTCACTTGTTTTTTGATTTCTTCACTTTTGTAACTATTAGATTCATCTTAATTAACTTTAAATCCTGAAGCAGTGTTTTCTCTCTCTCTCTCTCTCTCTCTTAGCTCTATTTTCCAGTTTCATTTTAAATCTGTAGGATTTTGTCTGTGGTATCAGTAAAATACGAAATAAAGACTGTAATTTTACTAGGTAGTAAGAAAAAAAGGTTGATAAAATGACATAGTATGTCATTTTAAACACCCCCAACATATGTCGTCTTATACACCCTAGTAGTAACCAGAACTTTTGTTTTTCTCCAATAACTTTTAATTATCGGTAATTAAAACTAAGCGGTACTTACCTTAAAACCAATTGTCTATTCACAATATACGTTATTTGGAAAAAACCAAAACCAAATATATTAAAACAGATGCGCAAACTTGCGCACCAATAATATTTTCAAGAACTATGTTCCACAGAAAGCTAACAAATGATCATAAAAGTATTTCCAAGGCATCTGTAAATTTTGGAGGTTTACGGAAATATAATGTAGATAAAATGTAAGGAGTGTGATCGTTTTAGCAGCTATGTCATTTTAGACCACTCTCCTCCTGTCTATACCAAAAAATAATAACTAAATAAACAAAATTCGTTGATACTCATAACACAGGTTTTATTAAACTTTCTTTTTATTTTTATTGTTTTAAGCAGGTTTTATTTATTTATTTTTAAATTGATTTCATAATTTTATTGTACCATTAACATTTTTAAAACATAAAATCACTATCATGTGTGTGGGAAAAATTGCATAATTAATGCTAATATAATAAAGCGTTTTTATAAAGAAAAAGTGGCTAATAAGCTCATATTAGCTTAATTCCGTAAAATATGAATCCAGCTTAAAATGTCATGCATTATGGATTAACCACTTTTAGAAATGTACCTGTACTTGTACGATGGGGTATGTTTATCTGGTCAAACTTAGCCAAACTGAGCTTTGACCCAAACCACCTGAAACAGGGTCCATAAATAAGTTCTAAAGCGAGATTTTCTTGTCGCGGATGGTTAGTGGGACAATGTTTATTTATGAGATAGATAGATGTAAATAAGAGAGTAAGAAAGGGAATAAAATTATTTTTTGTCTGCGCTTCATCTTACCGGAAAAATACAGAGCGTTCGGACAACAGTGGTACACAAATTTATGACAAGTTTCTGATTAAAATAAATCGATTTTGGGTATAATTAGTTGTCCACAGGGCGCATTCTAATTAAAGCGCGTCATCCTGTATTTGGTATTTGACAGGATGTTGAATTATAAATTTACACCCCTTTAAACCTTTTTGTTTTTTTTTTGTAGAAAATAACGTAAAATCTTCTAAAAATTACAGGATACGAAAAAAGGTATGATTTTTTTAATGGAACAGTCTGTATATTATACTAACATTAAAAATATCATTTGAAAATCGTTGGAAAATTCAACATTTTATACACCTATTTCAATTAGTTTGGGAAATATTCAATTCAACTGTGAAGCGCAATTTTTAATTCCCATTGAAAACGTGATAAATTTACAATCCCCTAACTTTTTATAAATGTATTTTAATTTATAAAAAAGTACCATTTTATTGGATTGATTTCAAAGTATTTGTATTTTGTATCAGTATATGATATTATTCTTTAAGATATACAGGTTATTATTAAATAACGGAAACTTTTGTCATATCTATCATCTTAAAAAGTTCCAATTTCCTCTTTAATAGTTTTAACTTTTAAAATGGGTTAAGTACTTTTCGAGAAAATGCACCATAAATACTGTAGCTCAACAATAATTCTATTTTCTTTGCTATGTTTTTGAATAATCAAAATAAAAGTTGGTTCATAGGTATATTACATAAATATGCATTGTGACACACATCCATTTAGTTTTCTATTGGTTTAGATTTAGTCGAAAACGATCTTAATTTTTTTTTTTAAATGAGACATCCGGTATATGTTTACCTCTTTGAATTAAAAATTACATTTTTTAGTACAATGATAACAATGGCTACTTTTTGACATTCAATCTTTAAATGTATTTAATTCTTAATTTAGACTGCTGTTGATGCGATAATATGGCTGGACCACCGAGCCTGTTTATTTTTTTTTTAACGCATCATTGTTGTAAGGTATTTTGCAGGTTAATTTTAAACACTCTAGCTGCAATACGATTAGGCATTTGCATCGATGACTGCTTTTTCTTAATAATCTTATGGTTAAAAGGCAAAAAAGTTTGGTCTGCATTATTAAATTGATGTCATTTTATTTTTTGAGTTACTATCAGAAAACCTTTTATTTGATACCCATATTGTAGAAATGCATTAAAAATAGCCAGTTCACCGTTTTGGTATTCCGCTATGTTGGATTTAAAATGAAATTACTTTAGTTTTCGAATTTCCTTAACAATTCTTTTTATTTGATACCCATATTGCAAAAGTGCACTTAAAAAGTCGTCATCTTGGGGTTACGCCATGTTGGATTTGAAATAATGTCACTTTATTTTGCGAGTTACTCTTGGCAAGACCTTTCATTTGATTCCCATTATATGAAAGTACATTAAAAATCACTAGTCCGCCATCTTGGAATGACGTCACACAGCTATTTAAGCATTGTCATCCAAACTAAACGTGTATAACAAATTTTAGCTCAATTGTTTAAAAACAAATGCTTCAAAATCGAGTTTTAAGATTCCATCCGTACATACATACATTCATTTCAAGTTAATTAAATGCTTTTTAAAGCAACCTAATTTGTGCAACTATGAACGCCAAATTTTATCTTAATATTTAAAAAATTAATAAGTTATAGGGGTGAGCCAACGGTTAAGGATATCCGGTATGTAGGGTGAATTTTCTTGAAAAACCAATAAAACACTATAGGAAACCCTTTGAAATGAGGTATCACTTGACCCCTTTTCTCATTTAAAATTATACGGAGTGGCTCGTTTAATTTAATATTAAGTGCTTTGTTTAATTTGTATGTAGTTAAAGTCGGTGAAAGATTTTTAAATTAAAAAAAGGCAGATAATGTGAATAATGTTAAAAAAGAGAAATCAGTAGGGGAGGTCCAAAAGCACCGTCCAGAGGGTAACGACGTCCACTGTCATAATTTTGAAACGCAACCTCTAATCTGTCCAATATCTATTACTCAATACAAAAAATAAAGCTAAAATGCTAATTTAGCTGATTTGCACTCCGTGAAAACGCTTTTAATCCTTCAGTCGTCAAAAAACAGTTTGAATACGGGTTGATCTAGTTTTTTCTTCTGTAAAAAATTAAATCTTACTACGATAAATAAGTATTAATTCACATTAATAATATATTAAAATGTAAGTAATTGGTTGTATTTTTTTAGGTACGCATTATTAAAATATTATATTTTGTATGGTTTCTTGAGAAAATTGCAAATTTAAAAAAATCGTTTTTGGGTAAGGGCGCTTTGGCCAAGGTGGCACCAAACCATATATTTGCAATTTAACTGTGTAGGTATTTAAAATTTTGTTAAAAATAACAACAATGTAATTTGATTTTTTTATGTTGGGTTTTGCCTTTTGTCTGATATGCCCATGCCCATAATTTTATTGTAATATTTTAAAAACTTGAATGCCTAGGACTTGACTTATAATAAATAACAGATATTATGTTATACATATGGTTTAATTGATTTTAAATTATTTTATTTAATAGCAAAAAGTATCTCAATTGGTGTGCGGCCTTTCCCATCCAAAGCGAGCGGCGTTATCCAACCTATCGGGCCATTGGATGGGTTTTAAAAACCTATTTTTTTTAATAAGAACGTTTACTTATTCAAAAATTAAGCATAGCTCATACCAATATAAACAATGGATTTGAACAATCAACGCCGTTAATAATAATAAAGACCTATACAGTGCATTTCTTTAGTGTCCCCTGGTTCCCCTGCGTATTTTTTGAACAGATCAATTTAATAATGTAAAACTTTGGGATATAAAATTAATGCATAAATACTATATTTAAAAGTTAAACTAACAAACGGAAATTTCAAGATGGTGGCTGAGCGCCATCTTGGCAAACAATAAATGGGAAGTGAGGTCTTGTAACACATCATTTTAAAGCTTATGACGAGTACTTTATACCTCTAGAATATAAAGTGAATAACTTCATCTTATTCAAAATGTCTGTACTTTAAAAATTACCTATATTATGCCTAATTTGAGATGGCCATATTTTCGAAAGTAATAAAGGTAGATGTACTAAATGTAGTATTTTCGTAGTTATTTTAAAGATCTTTTAAAGCAATAAAATATATAGGGTGCTTCATTAAAACATATATAAGTTTTTTTAATCCTGTACATTATAACCAGTCTCACCATTAAAAAGATCTTTAAAGAAGTTTTGAGAAAACACCTCATTAAGTACATCTAACTTTATTAATTTTGCAAATATGGCAATCCAAATGAGGAATTTAAATAATTTCTAAAGTACTGCCATTATGTATTGGTTAAAGACATTGACTTTATGTTTAAGGGTTGTTAAGTACTTTTCAGGAGCTTTAAAAGAATGTATCACAAGGCCCCCCACTCCAATTAACTTTGTTTTCGAAAATGGCGCCCAGCCGCCATCTTAAAATTTTCTTCAGTAAATTTCACCCTGAAATACAAATACCGGTTGTCTTACTAAATCTAACTAAAAACCGGCATGTTGACATGCGTAACTAATACTGCTTGTTTTGTTATTCTATTACTCGCCAATGTACCAAAACTGCTTGCTCAAGCAGTATTTATGTATCAACTTCATATTTCAAAGTTTTATTTTTCTAAATTTATTTGTTCAAAAAATAAAAGGGGGGACATTAAAAAATTGTATGTTGCTTACAGTTCACAATATTCAAATTTGCTTAGGTGGGCGGGAAAATCACCGATACTTTATTTTTATTGTGTTTTCTTTACAGTAATTGTATTTTTGTATAGCCATTCTTTAGTTTAACCAGGTTTATTTCGTAAATAAACTGGACAATGTTGTTTATAGACTTTTGTTATTGGTTAATAAACTTTACTGAAACCCTAAATCCGTTTAAACTTTTAGTAGTAGGTATCTGAGCTATTTTACTTTTAGATAGCTCTTTTGCTGCGTAAAAATAAAAATTAAAAAAAAATATATATTTATATTTTTTTCGCTTAAATGTTTTAGAGCAATACCTGTTTTATTAAATACTGTTATTAGCAGCAAATTTTATTTATTACTTTAAATTGTATTTAATAGTTAAGCCAATGAGTTCCTCAAAAATAGACAGTTGCGTATACCGGTTGTCATGGCCTTATTTACATAATATCTTAACTTTATATTTTGGTAACTTGCATTTAAGAAATATTTGGCATTACAACATTATATTTAAATCACTAAAAATTAACAGAATTATTTTTTATATCTATTTTGATACCCCTGCGTTACTTTTTTAAGCTAAAATCCATTTTTTAAATAAATTTTCTTAAAGCCTAAAAGACTAATATTATTTTTAAATAAAGTTTTAAAATTGTTCTAATAACAAAAATAACGTAAACTTGACTGTAAGAGATAATTGGGTTAATCAAAAATACTTATAAATATACTTGGGAGAACGGGGACATTTTAAGTACCGCAGTATTAAAAGATAACCAGAATAGTATCATAAAATAATACCTAACACAAATATTAATATTAATAATGCAAAATATTTAAAAGTTATATGTGGATTTTCAAAAGTCATATATTAAAAAATCCCATCGCTAATAATAGTATTTTACGGTATAAGTCCGGTAGGTGACTTATTACAGTACGAGATGTTTACGGACGAGGCGACGCATGAGCCGAGTCTGAAATATAAACGAGTACTGCAATAACACCTAACGGACGTGTATTGTATGATATTTTATTTTATACTGTCTTTATGCAAATTAATAAATACATATTATTTATAAAACTTTAAAAGAACATGTTGTTAGTTTCAAATTATTTCACTTAAATTACATAGGTAACAGCCTTGTTCCCCATATCATAGGTAAATATGATTATTCTTCGCTTGTCACTGTTAAATTGATAAAAAAATATTATATCAGTTGTAGCTTTTAAACGGTTTTAAAAAAGGTAACGCTAGATAGGTCCAAATTAAATAGAAATTACTAAATTTAGCAAAACAGAATATTTTTGAAAATATAACAATAAGTCTCTTATATAATAATATAATAATTTTTATTTACTAAAGTTGGTAGAAAAATATATTTTACAAGTAGAAGTTTCTAAATGGTATTAAATAGGTAACGCTAGATACAGGTTTAAATAAAATAGAAATTACCAACTTTAGTTAAACAAAATACTTTAAAAAATGTAATAAGAAGTCTGTTTTGTAGTAATCTAATCATTTTTATTTTCTAAAGTTGGTAAAAAAATATATTTTAAGTACAAGTAGAAATTCCTATATCAAATCAGATGAAAATCGCCTAATATATGAGTATTTAAAGATTTAATTTTATTTTGGCATCCAAAAATGACATTAATCAAGGCATAACAACAAAGATCACGTGGACATTTATAATGATACATGACAGCGTTGTTAGGCAACACATTACGGTACCAGTTACCGTAATGTGCAATTTATCGGCCTCAAATTAATACAGGGTATGTGGATTTACAGGACAGTATAAAAAAACTATTTTTCAAATGCTTCTAATGGAATGGTAAAACAATTTTTTTTTATTATTTGTATAGGGTCTATATAAATTATGGGTTTAGTTTTTAAAAAACAATTTTAATATCTTCATCTTCTTTGATGTCGCTTAAAGTCATGCCTAGGTAGGTATATTGGTTGTTCTGGTCATTTAGAACTTTTAAGAGAACGTATACTCCATGCGACAGTTTATTTGGATAAATATTTTTCTTTCCAGTTTAGTCGAATTTTATAGAAGCTACTAGTTCTAGTACTAGCTACATTTTCCATCAATGGACGTTTTTATACTTAATAAGTGGTTTTTCATCCGAACCTGAATTTGTTGAGTAGATAGCATTATTTGCGCCAAATTATTTATTGGAAAATTTATTAAAATAATTATTATACACCACCTCCTTATTATTGCAACAACTGCGTTACCATTAGTAGTAACGCAGTGGAGCAGTAACGCAGTTGTAGATTTAAGATGGTTTTAGCTATAATTATATTATTTAAATAAAAACTATTACAATAAAAATATTTTCTATAAGATTAAACCACAAATTTATAAACAAGGAACAAATAATGTTTAAAAGTATAAAATTTACCCTAAAAACCACGGTAACGGTAACTCAGGACACATAGAATAAATACTCATGCATTGTTAAGGGGTTGATATCAAGCTAACAACGTTGTTTTTTTTTTTTTGGTTTTGAATTTCAGCGAAGTTAAAAAGCTAATTTATAACATTCTTATATTTTTTTTGTGGTAATGCATGGGAGTAACGCAAATGTAAGTAAGGTGAGACAATTTTTAAAAAAACGTAGAAAATGTATTAGTTATTAAAAAATAAATCTAATAGGTCCCACAGAATCCTTAAAGATCAGATATCAAAACTAGATTAATTTAAAAAACTTATTTTAAGAATTGGACATAAAGTTTTTGTTTTATAATTTTTAGACTTGACTTGGGACACACATTTTAACAAACAAAATTATCTGCGTTACCATTTTAGACTAGACCTTAGAATAGGGCCGGGGTAACCCATGCACTGAAGCCGCTTGGTTTATTGTGCGCCCTGTCCCTGTCCCTGTGTTTTTGCGTCTGGATGATGTCAGCCAGACAGGACCTACAGCTTAAAGTGAATTCCGAACCACGGTCCCATGAGCGACAACTTAAGACCTCGTCTCCACCCAGGGGGCACTACTGAACCTACCAACTGAGTGGGGACGGCATGTCTACGGTTGCGCAGGACACTGCAAAGTGTGTTCCGGCGCCTTAGTCCTTGCTGGCTATTAGCGTCGATACAGTTTGCACTTTGTCCATCTTGTTGAGCTTACCACTAAATATCTGACTTTGGCCGCTCAGCCGGATTCAAACCCGCCTCACGACGGTTGTGCGCTCAACGACCTGACGCCTTACACGTTAGACCAAGCACCCGACTACTGCGTTACTGTAATTCTTTCATAATTTTTTAAAGATTTTGTTAGAATATGTTAATATTTATATACATATTTTATTTATAAAGCAAAAAATCATTTTTTTAGAAATGTTCTAATTAGCACATACAAAACTTTTTACAGAGTCAACGAAAAGTAGAATGACCCATCTACGGAGACTTGTATTGGCTATGAGTAATTAGATGTAACAAAATTGTCAGGTTTGCAAAGTTTGGATTAAAAAAATTCAAAGCACAAAAGCTCTTACGGTTTAAAATTCCGTGTATTTATTGGAATAATAATGACGTAATTTTAAATGATTTATGCGATTGGGTAAACTGAAATAACGAAAAAGCTGTCGAAGTGAATTAGGAAAATATATGAGAAGATAAACTTCAAATGATTAATTGATAAAGTATGAATGATGGATTTTTTATTAAAAAAGATCATTGTTATTTTTAATAAATTGGCTTTTTAAAATTTCTTTCTTAAGGGTAAACAATAATTATTTTAGATATTTTTTTGGTGTTTAAATTAAAAGAATAAAATATTTTTGGGTGTTATATTTGTACCTGTAGACAAGCGTTTTACCCTAATCAAAAAGTTATCAAAAATAAAAAGTATATTATCACTATAGCAATAAAGGAGTTAAACCTAAGATAACCTAAATACTTTATACAGGGTGTCTCTAAAAGGTATGTACAAAAAGCTACCACAAATTCCTTTGGCCGAAATACAAAGATCTAACGCAATTTACCTTTGTCCAAAAGTTGACCATTTGGGAGATACAGAGTGTCCAAGTTTTAATTTAATTTTGGTTATTTTTAAATACTTTCTTTAACATTGAACGTCCTTTAACAAAATTTGGTATTGGTTTTTTTAGGGTTAATATGTAGAGGGAGCTACCTGCAGTCCTTTGCTTTTTTAAAATACCATCATTTTTTGTGCCTCGGTATAATATGGCTTTAATAAAAAATTCTATTTTTCTATAATATTTGTTTAAAAATGGTATACTTGGTATATTTCGATACGAGCAACCGTCTATGAGATATATAGAATAAACGTTTAAGCCACACAAAATAAATCCCTCACGCTTTATCTCAGCCACCCGGATTTTTCTCAAAACTCTATAAAAAATGCTTCCAACAATTTCTTGAACCTAAATACAACAATATATTTCAATGTACCTTAGTCTAAAGGTTGGCTGCTTTGCAAGATACAGGGTGTCAAATTTTTCATTTATTTTTTTTTTTACTTGGACACCCTGTATCTCTCAAATGATCAGCCTGTCGACTAATGTAAATTGCATTAGATCGTTGTGTTTTGGCCAAAGAAATTTGTGGCAGCATTTTTATAAAGCTTTGAGAAAAATCCGGGTGGCCTAGATGCGTTTTATGAATTCGTACTACGCTACAACACCCTACCGTGCTGAAATGCAGAGGAATTTAATGGGAGTTTTTATTTTAGAACACTGTAAAAATACTACTACGCGCCAGCACAAATACTGCGTAGGAATTTATAAAGTAGAACGCAGAAATCAGCCCTATAATTGCTACGCATGTTGTAACCTGGGATGTTTTAAATACAAGAAAATTTGTTTTTATATTTGGAATTCATACTGCATGGCAACAGGAGACGCTTCGCCCCCGCCTTAAATCTTTTACTTTACCGTCCTATTGCATTTAATTGAATCATATGGTTGTTTTCTTTTAGTTTTATGTGAATTTTAAACGGTTTATAACCTAAAAGTAGTGTGTCAATGTTTGTTTTTTAAATAAAAAGTTTACAGTATGACCTTTTCCATTCAATTTTTTTTTAATGGCGCCCAGCTGTGGGTTTAACATTTATATCTGTCATTTACTGTCTTAAATTTGGTTTATGTTGACTCACTAAAGTCCCCAAATTTTATAAAAAAATATTAAACAATTCAAAGTTATAGATGAGGTCCTGAATCTAGACAAGCACTGTATAATGTTTTGTCAGATTTTGTGGCTTTGCTAACATCATTTTGTAATACCTCGTATCAAATTTAAATTGAAAGTTAAAATATGTATTAGCTTAATAAATAATAGATATAATAAATACTTGCTGTATACCCATAGTCAAAAGACAAAACAAATAAAAAAATAATAGCTTAATAGCTAACCAATAAAAATGTACAATTATTATTAGAGAACTAAAAGTTTAATTTTAATATTTTTAAAAATAAAATTGTCTTTTAAATGAAACCGAATATGTAATACCAAAATTTCCAAAAAGAACTATGACTTTTTCTAAAAATGGTTATGTTTTTAGTTGTCTCACAGTATTTGAGTTGTTTAATACACTTTGACTGATTTGTAATGCTTTTGGACACAGACCTTTTGTTACCAGGTTAAATTTCATTTGTAATAAAATTATGCGTTTGCATGCTCTTAACTTTCTATCAAACTGTAGCACAAAATTTACGTATAGTTTAGAGTAGTAAAGGGCGGTGATACTGTTCGTATTTGCTATTGCGTTTCAACTCCATGAAGGTGCTAACAAGCAGGAGGAATTCACAAACCGCTTATGCATTTGCATGCTTTTTAAATTCCTCCCAGGCTGCAGCACCAAACTCACGTAGAGTTTAAAGAGGTAAATAAAGGTGATACTGTTCGTATTTGCTACTGCGTTTCAACTCCATGAAGGTGCTGACACGCAGTAGGAATTCATAAATCGCGGCCTAGTTATAGGTGAGGGATTTATTTTGTGTGGTATAAAACTTTTAACCTGAAATATCTCATAAACGGCTGCTCGTATTGATTTTTACTAAGTATACCATTTTTAGACAAAAATTATTAACGAAAAGAATTTTTAATAAAGCCATATCATACTGAGGTACCAAAAACTTAAGGTATTAAAAACAAAAAACAACAAAGAACTGCAGGTGGCTCCCTCTACATTTTATGGGAAAAATAATGGGCAGCTTTCAATTTCCAACCCTGAAACTCAACCCCATACAAAATTTGGTTAGAAAATGTTTCATGGTAAAGAAAATAATTATAAATACCCAAAATAAAATTTAAACCTTTAACACACTGTATCTTTCAAACGGTCAATTTGAACTAACTTTTGAACTAAGGTAAATTGGGTTAGATCGTTGTATTTTGGGCCACAGGAATTTATGTTAGCATTTTGTACAGATATTCTAGAGACAACCTGTAAAATTTGTTTAGATACACGCTCATCTGACAAGATGTGGTACAACTTATTTTTATTCATAAAAGTTTCTTTACCAAATCTACTACTAAAACTAATGTTTTATGATCACCAGGGGCGCATTCAGATTCGATAATCTTGGGGTAAACGTTACCCATTTTGCGACCTTGACAAACGAATTTGTTTCTTATCTTTAGTTTTTATAAGTTCTTGCTTATTGCGCATGTCTTTACTGGGTCTAAATCGGGTGTCGATACTGACTGTGCCCCTGCAGATACTGATATTAAATAACTTTGTTTGAGATCCATTACATAACACCTGGTGCTTTGATAAATACTTTTTGTATACTTACTAAGCAACGGCAAACTAAAAAGTAGATGTACTTTTAGTGACGTAGCTACGTAAGCAAGGGCGCAAGAGCCCTGGGGCAAAAAATAAAGTAAGGGCCCCAAGTAAAGTCATTGGCGCAACTAGACACTGTTTTTTTTGTGATGGGGGTTAATTTCCAGTTTATAGAGTATATTAACTTAAACAGAGTTGAGTAGTATTCAAGCTCGGTATTCTGAATACTATTCAGAATACATTTGTGCGGTATTCGAATACTATTCGAATAGATTTATGTATTTGGTATTCGGTATTCGACGGAATATTTTTTTGGTCAGTATTCGGTATTCTTTATTCTGAATATCGTTTTTGAATATTCTGGTATATACTTGAATACCAGTATTCGAATACCGATATTCGAATAATGGTATTCGAGTAATGGTATTCAAATACCTGTATTCGAATACGGATATTCAAATACATATATTTTGGTATTCACTGTTTGCTTATTTAATTAATATTACGTTACTTTTTATGCATCTTTAACGGGTTAAAACATGTTCGAGATGGTTTTGCCGGCGACGGGGTAAAATTTGATATAAGTCATATATATCATCATTTGCAAACTAACAGTTTGGGAAGCTAAAGTGCTCGCCAAAAAAATCGGGACAAGCAATTTTTAGCACCATATTTAACTTGTAGTAACTTTTGAAATAAAAATATTTTTAGCTGCGGATTTCGGTTTGCTAAAGCCCATTTCGTCTAGATGACATGGCGCAAAATGATTTTTGAAAAATAATCAAATGTTCATGGTGTACAGGGTGGTCAATGAACAGATGCAAAATTACAAAAGTTTAGAGGTGTGTGATTCCGGTAATAATTTTTTTCGCATTTAATTATTAGGTCATTAGTAAAGTAATATCAATATCTCCAGACGTTTTTGCCAGTTTTTGATTACAGCCCTTTAGACCCAGAGACACTACTAAACAAAAATGTGTCAAAACTTTGCTTCCAATATCTTTAAAACGCTGTAACTTAAAAACGGCTTTACCGATTTCGACCAGGTTTTCACATTCTGAAAGCTTATTTTCTGGTTCTTTTTTATTACCTAACCACTTAATTGGTAAATGGCCATTTCTATAAAATACAGGGGTCAAACAAAAAGTAAAGATAAAATTGCACAAAATATGGCTATTGTTCGTTTTAAGCTATGACAATTGGGCTGTACGTTGTTGTTTGGTTTGAAATTTGGTCAATATGCAGCTTCGGTCAATACCTCTGGACGGTTTTTTTACTTTTTCGATTAGTGCCTTTTGGCCACAGATACGCTACCAGGCAGATCCATTGTCCTAAAATGTGTCTTTTGTGGATTTTTTGATGTGATCTGGAAATTTTAAATTAATTACTACCTAATGATTTTTTTCGTACAGGGTAATCAAACAAAACTGACTCTTTCATTATACAGGGTGTTTTAGATTTTAATTGGAAAAATTTAATAGACGATAGAACATGGAAAAATAAAAAAGTCTATATAAACATGTATGTTTTGAAGCTTCGTTCTCGAGATACAGGGTGTTAAAGTTTTGGAAAAAAATAGTTTTTTATTCATAGCTCAAAAATCCCTTGGCTGATTTTCCTTAAACTTGACAGGTTTGTTTTTCATGATAAGAGGTATTATTTTGATGTAATGAGATTTACCGCAACTTTAACACCTGTATCTCGAGAACGAAGCCTTAAAACATACATGTTTATATAGACTTTTTTCTATTTTTCTATGTTCTATCGTCTATTAAATTTTCCCGATTAAAATCTGAAACACCCTGTATAATGAAAGAGTCAGTTTTGTTTGATTACCCTGTACGAAAAAAAATCATTAGGTAGTAATTAATTTAAAATTTCCAGATCTCATCAAAAATCCACAAAAGACACATTTTAGGACAATGGATCTGCTTGTAGCGTATCTGTGGCCAAAAGGCACTATTCGAAAAAGTAAAAACCGTCCAGAGGTATTGACCGAAGCTGCATATTGACCAAATTTCAAACCAAACAACAACGTACAGCCCAATTGTCATAGCTTAAAACGAACAATAGCCATATTTTGTGCAATTTTATCTTTACTTTTTGTTTGACCCCTGTATTTTATAGAAATGGCCATTTAACAATTAAGTGGTCAGGTAATAAAAAGAACCAGGAAAATGAGCTTTCAGAATGTGAAAACCTGGTCGAAATCGGTAAAGCCGTTTTTAAGTTACAGCGTTTTAAAGATATTGAAGCAAAGTTTTGACACATTTTTTGTTTAGTAGTGTCTCTGGGTCTAAAGGGCTGTAATCAAAAACTGGCAAAAACGTCTGGAGATATTGATATTACTTTACCAATGACCTATAATTAAATGCAAAAAAATTATTACTGGAATCACAACACCTCTAGACTTTTTGTAATTTTTGCATCTGTTCATTGACCACCTCGTATACCATGAACATTTGATTATTTTTCAAAAAATCATTTTGCGCCATGTCATCTAGACGAAATGGGCATTAACATACCCAAATCCGCAGCTTAAAAATATTTTTTATTTCTAAAGTTACTACAAGTTAAATATGGTGCTAAAAGCTGCTTGTCCCGATTTTTTTGGCGAGCAATCTTAGTTTTACAAATTAAAAAAAAATGCAATTCAATCTGTTTTTAAATCTTGATCTGTTGTTTCTATGGTCCTAATAGGTAAGTAATTTTGATCAGATATACATTTATTTTTGCAAACAAAAATATATCTAAATTAATTATTTTAACTTCTTTGGGGTTTTGCCATTAAAAAAAAACAAGTAACTTGGTACAACATATAAAAAGTGACATTGCAAACTATGTCTTCTATGTATAAGGTTAGACTAATATGTATTTATTTCCATTTTACACAAAATGGATCTGTATAATAAATTTTATTATGTCAGTTTAAACCATGACTATCGCGTAAATCGTAGATAGTACGTACATGTATTCCCATTCAAAAAGTAAAGTCAATAGTTTAAAAAATAGAAACGTTATTTTTGGAAAATGTGGGAGACGTCTTGTATGCTTGAAATGATTAGTTTTTAAGCAAAAACAAGGTATGCCACTGCATTTTTGTTATGAAAAACGTAGAAAAATAAGAATGAGTTGCTTTTTTAAGAGAAAGGAGGTTTTTTTGCTCTTCAGAATTCATGAATACCGAGCATTCGAATACTTTTTTTGTAGGTATTCGAAAATAGTCGGTATTCGAATACTTTTTTACGGTATTCGTATTCGTATTCGAATACCATATTTCAGTATTCGACCCAACTCTGAACTTAAACACTAATATATTTTTAAATGTTTAATTATTTTAAGAGGGCTAAACACATCAAAAGGTAAGTAAGTAAGTAAGTAAAGGCTCTGAGACAAAAAAATATTGAAGGAACCCAATCTACTACAATATTTGATAGCGTTTTTACCCTATATTACGTACTCCAACCAAAAAAAAAAAAAAAAACAAAAAATTTGTAAGAACGTTCACTTCTCCCTTTATTTATACTTAGTAAGTCTTACTCTGAAAGGCCCCTGAGCATGGGTTCCGGGCACTGCCTTGCCTACTTCCATAGTTGCTACGCCACTGTGTACTATTATTAACCTTTAAACATAGGGCGAGCCATAGTATATTTAAAATCAGTAGTAAATAAATAATAGTTTAAAAAACTAAAAAACACGCTTTTATATGCAACCGAACTAAAAATTAGAAAATAATTTTTTATTAAAAAAATATTGTCACTTCATAGTAAAAAGCGTGGGGTGCTTAATATATTAAATGTTATAATTATTATATTTGCCAATATCTATGAGGGAAAAGTTATGAAAAAATTGTAAAATGCACCCCACGCTTTTTACTATGAAGTGACAATATTTTTTAATAAAAAATTATTTTCTAATTTTTAGTTCGGTTGCATATAAAAGCGTGTTTTTTTTAGTTTTTTTAAACTATTATTTATTTTTCATTTTTTAGTTCGATATGCATTTATGTATGTATGTATGTTAAAATGCTCCAGTTTATTCACTAAAAATTCCTTCGCCATTTTGTCAAGAGTAGCTAAACCTGAGAAAAGTTTGGAATGTTGCCAAAAGATGGCAACACAGGTGTTGTTTTTATAATATAATGGATTTTTTTTCCTGGCGATCCAAACCAGGATAACGGAATACTGTTTGCAGATTATTGCATTGTCATGGGTCCTTAATACGTGTGCAAAGTTTCAAAGAAATCGAATAGCTGGAAGTTGGTTAAAATTAGGCTCAAAGATTCCGTTACATAGATAGATAGATGGATAGATGGATAGATAGATAGATAGTTACAACCCAAGTTAATAAAAGCGTGGTAAAAAGCCAGGCGGTCATCAGTTCTGTCGCACTTTAAATTATTCCCCTTTTTGTTGCTCGCACACTATTTAAACGACGCGTTTAGAACAAAATATATTTGACTCCGTCTTTATTTGTATGACGCTTGTGGCTTCTTTATAACTGGTCTACTTAAAAATAGGTTTAATATTAATACATAAAAAAATAGGAATATTGTTTTACTGTTAAGTTACTTCGTCTGTATTATTCGTCTGTATTATATTTTTGGGCAATAGAAATTGAGAAAACCACCTAAACAAAAAATGTAATATGTTGGTTTTAAAATTAGTAACCCTAGTTACCACAATAGATAATGTATTTTATTGGTTTCAAAAGCACTTTTAAACTCAATTAATTTAAATTAAATTATCGTCAGGTTGGTCTAATTGCACCTTATCTTGCGATGTTGACTTTTTTGTTTGACTTTCTACTCAAATGTTTTGTCGCTTTGTTTTTTGTCTTTTCGTATATTAATATTGTTACGAACTTTAAAAGTCATTGTGTAGTTCTCAATGTTTTGTATATGTACTGCATAAATGGGTGACCAGACACAGGAAAGGTCCGAAAAGTGTGATCTAACAAATTTTGTTTACTATTATTTTGAGCATTTAAATACGCGAAACAATTGTAAAGAACCTAACCGCCATCGTTCCGCTATGCTGTTTTTATTAACCGATTTTTGTTAAGAATATCCTAAAAGCCTGGTAACATGAGTCACTGCGCCTCGATTTGACGAGGTTGTCACAAAATATACCTACAGCCGTTTTCCTAAAATAACAATTTGAAACTTGCATCCATATTTTGTACCACCGCCGACCGACGAAAAATTAATTCACAAATTCTTAAGTACTTAGAACAACACAAAATTTTGCATGACAGGCAGTATGGATTTCGCCACAAAGATCTACAGCAGATCTTCTTTCCTTCGTATCACACTGCTGAAATAATTTTCTTGAGTTTCTAGGTGAGTCCCAGATCGTTGCTCTTGATATATCCAAAGCTTTTGACTAGGTCTGGCATGCCGCACTTCTTAATAAACTTCCCACCTATGGTCTTTCAACCAAACTCTGTACTTGGCTCTCTAGTTATCTATCTGATCGTTGTATATCAGTTATTGTGGACGGCCATTCTTCAAGCTTTCACCAAGTAAATGCTGTCTCTCAGGGCTCAGTTCTGGCACCAACATTGTTTCTTCTTCACATCAACGACCTTCTCTCGTCCACAACTAATTCCATTCATAGTTTCGCCGACGATAGTACCCTTCACTCCAGTTTTCAGGTTCCTAAACCCATTACTAAACCTGACTTGGAAAACAAACGCAGAGCGATGCAGATATCTCTTTCGCAGGATCTTAATTTAATATTGAATTGGGGCGCTAAAAATCTCGTCCATTTTAATGCATCCAAAACACGATCATGTTCCTTGTTGCGAAAGAGTCATCAAATACTCATCCTCTACTTATGAGCGGCTAAGTTTTACAGAGCAAAGACACCTTTAATCTTGTGGGAGTCACATTTGAAAGTAACCTTAACTGGCATAAACACATTGTATCTATAGCCACGGCAGCTTCAAAAAGCTTGGATTTCTCTTTCGAGCCAAAAAGTATTTTTCCCCTTCTAATTTATACACTTTATATGGGTCCCAAATCTGACCTCCTTGGAATATTGTTCTCATATCTGGGGCATGGCGTCCCTCACAACCCAAGCATTCTTGATTCTATTCAAAGAAGAGCTATTCGTCTCATTAGTGATCCTTCACTTACAGAAAGGCTTCCCTCTCTTGCACATCGTCGGGCTGTGGGATTTATCGCTTTTTATAGGTAATTCCATGGCTTCTGCTCTGAAGAATTGTCCAGTATAGTTCCTCCACTTTACGGTTCCCAACAGAGAAACTCGTGGTTTCGCGCGTATGCATGCCTATACGGTCCAACTGGACAGGCCACCAGAACCTGCTGCCCGCGGAGGTGTTTCCTTTCCCCTCAAATCTTCAAGTATTTAAGTCCCGTGTCAACAAACTCCCTCTTACCTCGCTTAAGACACCCACGGTATGTTAGTATTTAGGCTTTCAGCCTTCGTGGACTTGTCCAAAGATAAAAAAATGCGCGACGCTGAACAGCATGCAAATAGGTGGTTCAAAATGTCTGTCACTGCGCCTCGAAGAGTTAAAAGGATGTTTCTTAAAAAAAAAATAAGTTTCCAGAAATGTCTTTCTCTATATAGTAATAAAACTTATTTGTAATGTTTTAACTCGGATCTAAAGCTCTTAAATTAAGTGTTGGAGAATTATTTCAAAAGGTAGTTTTTAATGAAGGCGATGAGAATGTGCAAACGAAGAGCCCGTTGTAAGAGTTGAAATAATACTTTGTTATGCAAATCAATGTTGTCTTAAGGAAATGTTATGAATTTAGGGTGCTGAATAAATTCGCATTGTCATCAGATTTTATTCATCCAAATTTTTTAAATATATGAACCAGAAAAATTTAAATGTATTGATTTCCTAAACCGAGCTATACTTGTAAAAATTCTTTATTATACCTAAAGGGTGTCCAAAATAGTCATATCGGACATAATAAGATAATCGAGTAAGCCAAAATATTTTTAGTAAAATTTTAATGCATGTCGTTATTGATCTTTAAACTTAAAATAAAAAATATTCAGGGTGTATCTAAAAGGTCTGTACAAAAATTCTACCGTAGACCCCTTAGCACAAAATACAACAATTTAAGGCAATTTACCTGTGTCAAAAGGTAATCGTTTACGATACAGGGTCTCTAAGGATTTATTTTTAGTTAGTTATTTTTAAATATTTTATTTTTATTAATTGTTTTTACGAAAAATCGGTAAACGGTGTTTTTTAAGTGAGAAACCGAAAGTTACTTTTTCTTTACTGGCCAATGTAAAGGGAGCTACTTGCAGTACTTTGCGTTTGTTCAAAGTATCATTTTATTTTTGTGCCTCGGTGTATTATAATTCCAGTTGATAATTTTTATACTCCCACATTTTTTGTACAAAACAGCTGTACCTGATAAATATCGCTACGAGCACCCGTTTCTGAGATATTTTATATTAAACGTTGTATTTTACATAAAAAAATTCGTTTGCATTTTTTTGTGCTTTATTTGTCCTATAATAAATACCATAGTTAAAAATAAATAAAGTAAAAACTTTGACACCCTGTATCTTAAAAACCATCAGTTTTTCGACCAAGGTAAATCACGTTAGATCGTTGTATTTTGGTCCAAGGACTTTATGCTAAAGTTTTGTATAGAGACCTTTTAAAGACACCCTGGTAATATATACAGGGTGTCCGGAAAGGATGAGGTCAAAAATAATAGGTGTGATAGAGGAAGCCACAAGAATGTTAGTTCTTGATATAAAAAAAGGTCTATCGCAC